>CAEGAF010116026.1:0-14326 GCA_903067075.1 Micropoecilia bifurca
ATGTTTTATTGTCACACTTAAATTTTCATGTTCATGTGTTCACTTTTGATGTGTAAACTGATAATTCATGTAAAGTTCATAAGGTTGTGAGTAAAATTGGACAATTTTAAAATGTCTGTAATAAAAAATATTTGAATTACCTTGGGCATCTTGTGTAATTAATCTTTCCATGTAATTGTCTTTTACAAAATAGGTACGTAGGATTTAAGACTTTCGCGAATAATTAAAGTTGTAGTTTATTATCAAAGCAGGAAATGAAAAACAATTAATTTTAATTTAAATAAATTATTAAATTAGTATATTTAAAATATATTTGAAGTATATTATATATATATGAATATATATATAGATAGATAGATATTTTAGATAATTTTGAGACAGAATTATATAATTAATAATGACAATAATAATATAATTATATCAAAATGTAATAATAATGCTCTGAAATATGAAATTAAAGAAGTATACTTTAAATACACTAAGTATACTTGAAGTTGTTCCAAAAAAGTAGGTGTAATATACTAAAGTGTACTATTAGTTGTATTTTTACATAATTTAAATACTATTAAAGTATACTAAGTACAAAAAAGGTTGCTCCAAAATAGCACATTGTAAGTACATTGCTAAAAGTATACTAAAGTATGTTAAAATTTAATATACTAAAGCATACTTTTTTTTTACCAGGGTTGAGCTATTGAAACACTTGGAATCAAAAATATTGAAAAAATGCATACAAAAAATTAAAAATCTTGTGTGTAGTATATGGGAGTATTTAACCCACAGTTGGACTACTTCGACAGTTACATATTAACTGTACTTTACAGGGTACCGCTGTAACTTACTGTTAAAAAATGTAGTAATTTGTTTTGTTGTTCCAAAGACAGATACGCCACACAAACATAATTCCCAGCTGATCACTTTTCTTTGCAATAAGCTGCAATAGTTGTGATTTGCTGCTGACCTTGGGAAAATATGCCACTTACGGGTAAGTCCGTTGAGTTGTGGGACCCAATAGAAATTATGAGAAAAGTCATTTATCCTCCATGATGTAAATCAACCTAACATGTTGCGGCGGTCCATTCAGCAATAGCTGATGGTGATAGCTGGAGGTCGATGAATCCATTTTACCCTCTGCTGAGCTTTAATACATTTCAACTCTGTTGCTATTAGTCTCTACTGAATACAAATGGTCGTTTTATCAGTCAGTTGGCCTCTTCAGTCAAAATCATAATTGGCTAAAATAATGATCAGACTATACTTCTATGTTTTTCCTTATTACATGGTTCAGATATCGGTACTGAACCGGACCATTACTCTGGGTGGACAGTTGGTTTATATACATTCCAAGATTTCTCCCATTTTCCATCCTTGTATATTGATTTGAATCAATTTTCTTTCCTGAACCTAACTCAAATAAAGCTAGCATGAGGTGACGGTACGCTTTGCAGCAGCTAGCATTAGATATGCTGACATGTTTCATTACCATCTAGAAAAATAGATTTTATATAGAATTTGTCTTTTTCCAAAAAGAGGCAGCACATTTTTTTTCAGAGTTTTTGATTCAATCCTAAGCCAATTAATATCTGTATTTGTTTCAAATATCTTTTCTGAATTTCAAACCACTAAAATCCAATTGTTTGTTCTTTTGTGTTGTCCACCAGGCCTTTACTCTCAATTTTTATATCAGTTCTCAATACTATTTAACTGACTCAGTGTAAAGTTCTAAATTGTTAGTATAGTTTGTGCGAGTGTGTGTTTTAGGGGCGGGTGCTGAAATTGAAAGCAGAGAGCCTAAATACCTTGGCTTTTCTCAAAACATCCACAGAACTACCAACTCTTACATTTTCTCTCTAGATCAGGGGTTTTCATCTCAAGTCCTCAAAGCCCCCCTTTCCTGCAACTTTTGTTGTTTCTAATACACCTGAATCAAATGGTTGAATTATGACCTGATTATCTGACTTATACGTTGATGCAGAGACACCTAGACATTGCAGGACCCTGGCTGGAGTTCAATGTCCTGCTCTAGATCTTGTGCTGACATGACGTTGAGTGCGGACAAATTATTGTATTTGCTCACAACTCTGTCATGTCTAACACTTTTTAAAAATAACCTTTGAATATATTCTAACCAAATACATGGCCTGTCAGCTAGGGTTGCCAACCGTCCCGTAAAATACAAAATCGTCCCGTATTTGGCTGTTAAATGCGATTCGTTCTATAAATGTCCGATAGACACACCTATCACACACATATCAACATTAAGTGCAACAATAATGACCAAAATAAAACACTGGTGAGCTAAAGGACTCGAGAACGCTACGGACTGACGCTGTTGTCGCGATTGCCTAGAAACAGACACTACGCAGCCGCGGTCAGGTGCTATCAACCCGGGTCTTTTTAAAATGTCCTTGACCTGATACTCCACCGTCCTTAGAAGCAAAACGGATCACTTTTTAAAACAAAAAACATTCCCATAAAATAATGTCTATCACTGCAGCGGACGTCCCAACCCATGATAATAGCATGACACGGTGAGGGAAGCGTCCCTTATTTTTATTTCTGAAAGGTGGCAACACTACCGTCAGCTGTCAATGCTGAATCTGTTGCATTTTCATCTCTTCACCATCAGAGATCACCTCAAAGGATGGAGGCTTAATTTCTACCGCCACATACTTACTGTGAGTGTGTCAGAGGTTCGCTGATGGGTGGAGTAAGAATGTGTCCTACATCTCCACCTCATGTTTGACCTGATTTATAAATGTTTGGTTAATATGTTTTAATTTCTCTATCTAACCAGAACAATAGAACAGTGACAGGCAAAGGTAGTCCTGAACATACCTCTATGTAAATTCATTTTCTTACATCTAAACACCTAAGATTTTACATGTTGATTTTTTAAAATTACCTACCATGTGTGACTTTCAAACGAAATATACATAGATATAACAAAATTCAAAATGACTGATTGTCCAAATGATTGGACAACATTATTGGTAACATTTGTTTTATTTGGGATTTTCTATTTTGTTTGCATCTCTGACATGTTTCTGGATTGATAAAAAAAATAAACAACTAGAATTTGAACTTTTAGTTAGAGTCTAGAACTAAATTTAATGGAAAAAATGGTGGGTCAAATGATAAGGAATGTGGACAGATGTCCTCACAATTTGACTGGATTGGAAACAAAATTGGTTAGAAATGTCAAATGAAGATATGGGAAGCAATATCCTCCTTCCAAAGAACACTGGAGGCTGAAATTAAATCCAAAAATTGTCTCAACAAACAATTAGTTTAAGGGTGAGCATACTGATGACCAGGTGAGTGGAGCTTCTTTTCACTCCTTTAAACAGGTTTGTGTTTTTTTCAGTTGAATTGTACAGTAAAATGTAAGATTAAATGTTAAGGCATTTTTCCATGGTCTTGTTTATAGAGCATAATCTAAAATATTTGAAAGAAAACGTAGAGTGGGGAGCTGAACTACTTTAAGCACAGTGCTACTTTGACAGATTTAAGAAAAGAAACCAATCCAAAAGCACTATTCATTTTCTTTATTGTTGATTGGTTGTACACCCAGCATTGGAGGTAAGGAAGACTATTCATCTTCGCTTTTGAAGTAGTGCCAACATGGTTTTTATTGTGCATAATATTGCATTTTGAGGTAAATTAAGTGTTTGAACTATGAAAACTGTAATTTGTGTGTTTTTCAGTTTTTAGTGGCGGTTTGAAGTACTCAAGAATTTTAGCTATTGACGGGTGTTTGTGGTCCCAACCTCAGGGATTCACTGTACCAAATTCTTCACATGCCTTAATACAGAAAGGCTGTACAATGCTTACTTGCAATATACTATACCATTATAGTTGCTGTCATTTGTTTTGGCCTTAAGCGTACCATCCATCAGGCTGCCAGTACGGGTTTGTGATGAAGAAGAATGGAACCAACTGAAGGCAGATGATAATCTGATTGGATGTTTTTGACATGTGGGTGCCCAGATCTCTGTGTATTGCTTTGGTGAAGACTGTACACCATGTGCTATGTGTTGAGCCTAAAGGCCTGTGTGTTGCCACAAGGTTAAGTTCTGATGTACTCGTGCGTTTGAAGAGGAAAAAATAAAAATGTCTGCAGCATTTTGATGTAAAGATATAAACAAAAATTTATTCCACAGTTTTGAGTAAGTCTTTACAGAGCAATAACGTTCTTTGCTAACCTCCACAAACAAACTACGGTTGAAAAACCGTGTGGCTCTGTCTCCTTCTGCAGCGCCTTTCCTTCTCTACCATCTCCCTAGTTCTAACACGGCTCACCTCATTTGCATAAAATTGCCACATGATTACTCAAAGTAAAACATGAAATTAGTTACATGCAAAATTAATAATTCTACCTAAAATTTAAAAAAAAGACTTATTAAATTTCTAATTAAACAAATAAGTTTTAACAGTAACTGGATACCTTCTACACTAACTTGGCCTCCACAGCCTGTTTGTACTCTACAATAAGTTCAAAATGTGTCTATGTCAAGGTGGCAAGAACACAAACAAAATTCACTCTGACCAGGAGATTTCATACATAAATAGAAAAGCAAAACTGCAAACTCCCATATGACTACACATTGTTGGACTTTTCCTCATTAACACAGGGCGCTTTTTTGACCAATCTCAAGCGTGCAAGAAGCGCTTTAACCTGATAATGTGCTGAGAACAAACAATGGTTTGTTCTCAGCACATTACCAGCACATTAACAACCCTGGAAGTTTTAAACCTCTGTTAGAGGTTTAAAACTCTATTGCGTTCCCAGGTGGTTTTAGAGCAGAGAAAAACGTCTCTACCTGCGGTGGAGAAGAACAAAAATTTCTTTATACCTGGGGAGTTTATAAGCATTTAATGCAAATGTCCATATTGAAGTCTTCTGTTCTTCTCTGATTTATTACAAATGCTTTCCTGGAATCTGTCCTTTCACAGAGATGAACTGTTGTTTTCTGTGTGAGATGTGTGTGAGGTCTGGTTGTTGTATATCTTTCTCAAAGACAATTCAAAGTATGAGTTAGCGACTGAATCAGCTAACAAAAACAACATCTCTGCCACTATGCGCTGGCTTCCCCGGCGAAGAGGATGACGGAATTTGTTAAAACAAACTGCAAATAGCATGGGAACTGAGTGTCGGTAATTAAAGTTTATTATACTAGTGCAAAGGAGAGTCATGTGTTCTGCTTAAGCTTGGGGAAGCATCAAGGAAAATCTGTCGGGTGATCTGAAGCTGGCTGTGCTGCAAGACAGACTAAAATATATCACAATGTTTATTTCTGCAGGAAGACTAGCTGAAAATTCTAAAATCATAATCTGAAAGAACTTTGAGCTGGATACAAAACATGTTTGCAGAGTGTAATTTCTTCCAAAGGGAAGATTCCCAGTCAAAGACTATGTAGGGGGCCCGTATGTTCGCTTTTACTTTCTTTTCTTTTTGAGTTCATGAATAGGAACAACCACAGCATTAACATCTGAAGACTGCTCATCTTTAGTATCCGTTAGCTGCAAAGATTGTATTTACTTCTTACTTACTTCAAAGACTCAAAAGAGATTTGCCAAGAGGTAACTAACATTTTTCTTTCTTTGCAAGTCTCAGACAGTTTGAAACTATTACAAAACATTTACAAGGCTCTTTTTCCCCCCCATTTGCTGATAGCATGAACAGTCCTTTGAAAAACTGTTTGCTTCCTTGCAGATTTCTTCATATTGCTTTTTTTGCCACACTTGGATGTTTCAAATTATCAAAGAAACTATTATTAGGCAAATGGGAGGAAATAAGCAATGCAGGTTTCCAGGGCTGACGTCCATATGGAAGCTGTGTTGATCCACTCTGCTTTGCAGAATGGTCTAATTCATCCACATTGGATAGTTTTCAAACAGGGACAGGTTGTTTAAAGAACATGCAACAGTATCTTTATCAGATTTAAAGTATGAACTTTGACTAGACCACCCCGAAACTAATATTTTTGTTTTATTGTACCGTTTAGATGTGAACATTCTGATTTGCTTTGTATTATTGTTGCGTTACCCAAACATCCTGGTCCCAGTCTCTAGAACTCATATTTCGACCTCAGAATTTATTTTTTCATCCATAATGGTAAGTTGCCCAGGTCCAGAAGCAGCAGTAGTATTCTGCTAGTGGTATAATTTCTTATTTGATAAGAAAATAGTTTTAATCAGGGCATCATGTGTAGATTTTTTAGTTCTTTTGCCTATTTCATGTTACATGAACTGCGACAGACTGGCAACCTGTCCAGGGTGACCCAGCCTCTCGCCCGGAACGTTAGCTGGAGAGGCACCAGCAACCCTCCCGACTCCACTAAGGGACAAGCTTGTAAAGAAAATGAATGGATGGATGGATGTTACATGACAGTCAAGTGGTCTCAAAATAATGTTTGGGTCCAAGTTAATTTTTTAACACAGAATGATCTTGAAGCTGAAATAAACACTAATCAGAGCAAAAAAACATTTTTTCTCTATATGTTCTTGTCTGGTTTTGGTGATCCTGTGGATTGGTAGTCTTAAAGCTCTCACTTATCCTGGCATACCGTATGTATTCTGTAGCCCCTTCGGAGTCGACTCACGTGGTCCACTAACAGTCACATCTCACGACTCCAGCTCATTCACTCAGTGTCACACACAAAACAATTTGATGTAAGTTTCCCCACACAGTTAACACAGTTTCCCCTTGAGCAGTTTACTGTGCAACACACAGTAAGCAGTTGTAGAAACTGACCTTGACCAGCAAACGTGTGCACTTTGAGTCCCTGTGTACCACCTCGGGTACACAGGGACTTCCTCAGAGTGAAGACTGAAGTCCTCCAGTCTGCAGAACTCTATAGATCTCTAGATGACCAGCCAGTGTGGCACTGCAAAACTTGCCTCATTTAGAGTCACTTAAACGAGGTTAATCCCAACCATATTTCTTTCCCTTTCTGATGCTTGGTTTCAATTAAGCATTGGGATTTTATCACATGTGGATTCCTGAAGGAATTGATTGGTTGTGATAAACAACAGAACAATATGCTAACTACAATGATCAGTGAGAGTATCCTGTATCTGTAAAAGTCTTAGAAGTTGTCTTTCCAAGTCACTGACTGCATTTCCATTACCTATCAAATGGTGCAAAGTGAAATTACAAAAATAAAATTCCTTAAGGGAAACATGTAAATCTGGAATGGTGCTATGTGATATGTACTTTGGGGAATATGTTGGCCAGACCCCTGTACCCAGGATGCTGTCCAGGGATCGGGGGATTTCTCTATGATTGGGCCAAGATTTGGCGATTGGTTGTGCTGACTTAGGCTGCATTTTGTCATAAAATATTTGCTGATCCACCAAAGCCCAGCATCTTGAAGACAGTAACATAGTTTTTAATGATTTTTTACGTGTTTTTTTTTAATGGAAACACTTCACCTACAAAATAGTCTTTTTTAAACATCTGCAAAATATAGACAAAGATTTGCACTCCTTTGTAAAGCTGCAGTAACAGACATAGGACACTGATTTGTGTTCTTTGACAAACTTTGGCAGCCATGCATGAAACACCACCCAGATGACATGATGGCACCACAGAAATGTTTTGCACCATGGCCGAGCACATCCGTTGCAAATTCCCACCTGTCTGCGGCGTGATCAGAGGAGCGGGGGCCATATTTATTTACAGGTGTAATCGCCTTGATGGGAATGAACAGCCTGGCACACAGCGGCGGCCACAAATGCCTCGAAACGGTTCAAATGACTGTAAGATTAACCTCACGAACTGACACATCTCTATCACTCCAGGTCATCTGAAATGAGGGGAGAGCTCACTGTTTGCCTTGCATCTATCATGCAGGGCTGGCGACAATAATCAATCTGATATGCCATCTGCCTTTGCTCCACAACCATCTGCATTTGCAATCACTGCCAGGCACACACACACTCTTTTTTCTTCCTCCTCTTTCTTCTGTACCGGTTCTACCTCTCACTTCCCCTGTATTCCCCTCCGTCACCTCCTCAGATTTCCCTGCAGCGCTCTCCCTCTCAATGCTGGTTCTGTTATCAAATATGCCACTAATTAATGGAATTGTATGGGGAGAATAGAAAGCAGATGGCTTCATTGCACAAACAAATAAAATCACATCCAAAACAGGGACACATTCAGCAGCGATCAGCCCATATTAAGCCAGCTCACTAAACACAGCAAACTGCTATAAATACTAACAAGTGGGAACAGGCTGTTAAGTATGAAAAATGATTAAATGTATCTGCAGTTTATGATTATGATAGAAAAACTGTCCCCACACAGTTGACTGAGGGTGTGGAGACAGAATAAGACAGCAGCTGTTTTAACATCTGGTATCCAATTACAGTATCATCTTTGTACTTGATTGTTATGCCAGTTTTTTCATTGGACAAGAAAGTTTTCAGACTCTTGAACCAAGATTCAGAAAAACAAACTGATGTAGACACTCTTACTTAGGGCAACAGTTGCATCAGCTGTGAGCACAGGGGTTTCATTTTGCTTGCTAAGAAATTTATGCTAATCAGATTGTGGCACAAACAAGCCGACAGAGGGATCGGTGCAAAGGCAGAGTCCTCCTCTCATCATCGACTGCTTCAGCAGGAGCTGCTCTGATTGGGTGGGAGGACCCAGTGCTGCAAAGCCTCTGTGGCTGCTGTTTACTGTCCAAGGTGTAAGTGTATTTCTCAGACTAATCCTTCTCACATATTAGTTCTTTATGATTATGATCATATAAATTACTTGTACATGCAAGTAATGTATGTGATCATAACACATTTAAAGTTTCCTTTTTTCTTTCTTGAAGTTTATATACATTTCCTTAAAGCAATAGTATTATTTAAAATCAACCTTTTTGAGCTTTGCATAATGTTATAATCAAAAGCATACATGCCATCTTGATTCTTTCATGCATGTTTGAGAAATCCTTTAGTCATCCGTGGCAACACTTCAGCTGTGCAAAACACCTGGGCACCACCAGCCCCCCTCGCTATCCTCCAAGGGTCAGCATGTTCAAATCATGGAGGGAAAGCTTATAAGGCAGTTTGTCTCCCTTATGTCCACATGAAGCGGCAAAGAAATCACCCAGAAATGTTTTTCCACCCAAGGCATCCGGTCCCAATCATCATCAGTTCTGATTATGTCACATACATAGCGACTGAAAATTTTAAGTCTTATTTTTTCTTTGCTGTTTTTCTGTACTCTAGAAAATGCAAATGCTTTCTCTGTTTAATTGCTCTATTGTTTTTTTTGTAGGTTTCTGTAAAGTGCAGTGGATGGGAATGTTCGTTGATCCTCACTGTTCTTAGGAAAGAGAAATGTCAGTTTGTCTGCACTGGAATGGCAAAGCATTTTTCACAATTCCTCTAAAGTTTACCTATTGTTTTATTGTGCTGTTTTTCATAAGCATGTTGACTGTAAACTTTGAATGTATTGGCAATTTGTACAATTCTGTTATAATATATTGGCTCTTGAAAAAATGTCGATAAAACTTTATTTGATGGAGTTTGCATAAGACTGATATGATACTGTCAAACCTGACATGACACCTGTTAGGAACATACCAACAGTGTCATGAACTGTCATTATATATATAATAATGACACTTTCAATGAGAACGTTCTTTAAAAGTTGGATGGCAGGTGTGTTTATGACAGTATCATGTCTACCTTATGCACACCCCATCAAATAAAGTGCTACCAAAATGGTAATATATTGAAAGCACAATGTAATTAGTTTCACCTGTAAAATGTTGACCCTTCTGTGTTCTGTAGCCTGATGTGTTTTCAGTACTGATGTGTGTATGAAGCATGTAATGTAGAAAGTGGCAAAGCAGAATAATAAAAGACATTAAGTAACAAAAAGTGTACTTCATTAGCAATTATAATAAACCCAAAGTGTATTTGTAGCATACTGTAATCACATTACTAATATATTAAATATGTATTTCCAATATACTTAAAATACATTGTAAGTGTAGGTTAAGTCTAATTCAATCACTAAAATAGTACACTAAAAATACTAATCAAGCACATTTTAGTACATTAGAAACAGTACACTTAAAGTACACCAAGTACTACTTCTGTTTGTCCCAAAAAAGTAAGAATGTTTAGTACACTTTAAATAGTGCTTAAATGCTACATAAATACACTAAGCACTAAATTAGTAAGTCAAAAAAGTCACACTTTAAGTATACTAATTCTAAGTATACTTGAAATATACTCAAGTATGTTTAAATTTAACATACCGTACTTAGTACACTAAGTTTTCACCAGGGAAGACATGTGACAAAGGTCACCAAGCTGGGAATTGAACATGCAATGGCAACTTTGAGGACTAAGGCCTCCATATATGGGTTGTAACTACCACAGCACACACTGAGCTTTGATCAATTCTACTGAAACTTTAACTTTATGACTGATTTCTTAATATGTTGCTTCTTTTTCTTTGTATTTATTATTTATTTATAAAGCTTCTTGAATTAGTACCCGAGTCTGAATTGCATACCACAAACATGCAAATATAAGTTGATGGGTCAAAGGAGAATGGGCAGACTGGTTTAGGTAGATCAAAGGCAATAGAAGGTCGTATGACCTCATGTTTTAACCAAGATATGCACAGGACTATCTTTGAATGCTCAATACGTAAAACCACAGAAACCTTTCAATATTTTCAAAAAATTCCATGACTTCTTTCTTAGCTTCTGGTAGTCTTTGTGTTTGTATCAGATTTTGTCTTCCTTCCAGAGTAAGCTCACAGATACATGAAGAGAACTTTTCAAATCGTCTCGGAAAGGCAGCAGACCTGTGAGGCACCAGTGTAAACCACAACACCTTGGTTCAGCCCACAGCAATCTCTCTGCCTACTAATGACAGAGTACCTTTATCATATATCTGCACAAACACATCTCCAGTTTATGTTCATGAAGTCCTTTGACCTGTAAACCCATTACAGACTTTATTTTAAAGCTTCAGTTGTTATTTTCCAAATCCATTATTTTGATAAATGTCAGCAGACGAATGTTTATCAACAGTGACGTTTTACATTGAAAAGGGGTTATTTTCAGTGGAATTTGGATAAAAAAACTGACGTTCCATCACATTTAATGTGAATTTAATTCTCTTCCTGGGGGGGAGGCGTGCGAGCGACATTAATACACTTAATACACCTTTCTCAATAGGCGGGGGGCGCACTTTCTCGGTCTATTATCCGACATTTGAGCGACTTGGATTCATTCCTCCGTCCCTGGCTCCTCCAGACCTGGGCCCCCATCGGCCTGGTTCGGGGGGGCAAGCGCCCCCCCAGGCCCCCCTATAGCTCCGCCCCTGAGTTGGGGGCTCTCCACCCCCAGATTGCAGTGACCACAGCTGTAGCTCATCATCATAAGTGGAGTGTTAAATGCCTGATGAGGCATCATCATAATGAAAGTTCTGTTCTAAATATTCAGTTGAGAGAAATTAGAGAGAATTAGTATGTCGATTACAAGAAAATAAATTACAGTGAAATACAAGACATTTTGGACAACATTTCTACTTCTGTATATTTTTGCTCTTTAATGAATTACCTTAAGAAAACAAAATTGATAGGATATAAGTTTTATTTATTCTTATTTCATTTTGTGGGTTTATATATGTAGCATCCTGATCCACACTCCATTCCAGTAGATGGCGGTAATGCACATCAGTAAGTTGCTTGCCAACTGCCATAAAAGAAGAAGATCTGACTGCCATTTTTTTAACTGTCATGGCCAAGAATTTCTGAGAATTGTTCACATTATCATTATTTTTCTTCTTTTTTCCGCAGTAAAATTTCCTTGTAATGAAGTGTTCATAAAGTCCTTTGTTCTTTATGAACAACTCTAGAAGCCACTGCTTTGGCTTCTAGATTCATCAACGACTGGTAGAACCTTTGAATTTGCTTTTTTTTAACGTCTCAGTTAATAACTTTCCTGCTCTCCACAGCTCACATTGGACTGCTGGAACCCTAGCTGCAAGATTTCTGGAAAAATCCATAACCATCTCATTTTATTCATCCATGAAGAGGATGTTGTCTGGATTTTTACTAGAAGATTCCAGAGTCTGTTACAGAGACGGCCCCAGTGAAGAACTGCAACAGAAATGGCTCTCTCAATTCAAGAAACTTGATGAGAAAAAGGAAGACTTTTTCCCTACTGAAAAGGTCAACCCAACTTAATGGTGTTGCTACCAATGTATTTTCCAGTTGGAAAGTTGAGCTCAAAGTTTGGTTTCCAATAAACATAATGTTTGCATCTAGACGTTAGAAACATCTCTTGGATGGTTTGCTGTAATCCTCAAACTCAACTTCTGGCTTTCTGTTTGTCATTCTTCATTAAAGGTCTGATTGTTGGATAATTGACTAAATCCTACTTCTTGATGGTTTCGTCTCTAACCCATCTGCTGTGTTCCTTTGTGTCATGATGCAGTTTGAGTGTTCCCTGACAAACCTCTGAGACCTTCACAGAGCAGATGTATTGGATTAAATCACACATGGAGGACTAAATAGGGGACTTCCGAAGGTTACCCTGCTGTTTACGTAAGAGTATTAAGGTCAAGAGAAGGACATACTTTTCAGATGTGCACTGATGCCAGTTGATTGGACTATTTTTTACAAATGCTTTGAGGAGGCTTCTGTCTGAGAGAGCCTTGATAACACATCGTAATCCTCTTGAGACAATGGGAATGAGGAAATCAGGACCTCAGGTAAATATAATGGGTAAAATATTGCAGGAATCATATATGGAAAGCTGCCACAAGTGTGCCAAGCAGTCTTTCCACATCATTACATTCTGTCCTCTATCTGTCTGAAACTCTGCCTGTGTATGTGTGTGTAAGTTCTTATTAAGATACACAATGGTGTCACAAAGAAGCAGATATGGCTGGTAGCTCTTCTTTTGTGTGGCCCATTTCCTTATTATTCTTCCATTTATTGATGTATTATACTCAGTCACATTGACCAGGTTATTGTCTGTTTTATCATTTTACTCCTATTGCACAGTCAGCTGTTCTGAAGGGAGATCTGTTCCTCACTGAACCATCCCTTCATTTTTCTATGTTTGCTCCTTGTAATTGTTTCAGGTTTGATACAGGGAGGAGGTGGGATGGAGGTAAGAGAATGTCATGGTCCATTTATTTCTTGCTTCAATCTTTTTCTTTTTGTTTCTGGGTTAACCTTGTCATTTCAGTGTCATGGCTCTTTATCGTGGATTAATTCTCAAATGTTTCTTTCTTCTTTACATTATCTAGACCCCATGATTCATTTTGGACAGAAATTGTAAAACTGCTTTGAGTTTCACACCTGGATCAAGTTTATGGATTGACTTCCTGTTTTTTTTTCTTTGTAATGTACATGAACACCCTAGATTTGCCCTTTCATGAGAAAAAAACTAATTTTAACTGAATATCATGTTTGTGTAGCATGTAGCTTGAATTCAAATCCCCTTTTTTATACTCAGAATAAGGTTGAAAATAAGCATTTTTGAATTTGAGGTAGATATTTTTACTTGAGTTTCAGACAAGGATTAAAAATGCATTTTAAAGACATGGAGTGGGACTCATAACAATTTATTTCATTTAATAGGGAGGAAAACCAAAGATGTGGACAGCAGACTTTAGCTCCAACAGGTGATAATTATGTTTTCCGTTTAGCATGAGCATAATTTATTAGTATGTGATATTTGTGGACTGACTGTTAACATGTTTTTGTGATAGCTGTGGTTTCCTAGTAACTGTACAGATGTGTCTGGAACCAAACACTATTGTAGGTTGATTTAGGTATGAACTTTAATTGTATCTGATTGTTGTTTTACTGTTGCTAGCTAGCTGTACGCCAGTGTTGTGTTCAAGACCACCTAACCTGAGACCAAGACAAGACCAAGACCAGAGTGTATTGAGACCCAGACAAGACCAAGACTTTTAGGGTCCGAGACCAAGTCAAGACCAAGACCGAGGGAAGTCGAGACCGAGTCAAGACCAAGACCAGCGCCACGCTCTACATGATATGATAAAATGTGAAATATGATAAAAATTACTTCTCAAATCGATCTCAAAGGTCCATAGTCCCATAAAAACACATAGATATTAAATACTTAATAAATTTAACCAATATTAAATTTATAATAACTTAGCCTATAAGCTATAAGCCTATAAGCTACTTGTTAACAAGCTTAAGGTGCTCCATTGATATTAGCTAGTCATCTTTTAGCTAACTTTACCTGCATCAAACAGCTTTACTAAACAGTCTGTATGTTTGGGGGGAAAACTGTGAAAAGTTATTTGCGTTTTG
>CAEGAF010116033.1:0-18675 GCA_903067075.1 Micropoecilia bifurca
TCAGTGACTTGGACTTTTACCAAAGTCATATTTTGGAGACGAACCTAAACTTTTACTGGACTCTGAGATTTCAGTACTTTATACAACACTGGTCATGGACAGTTTGAGAGTCATTCCTCTGCTGTTTTTTCTGGTTTTCTGAAATCAACGCCGCCGTCTACCAGGACGTTTCACAGCGTTCATGATTCCTGCTGCTGACAGGTTGGCATGGAGACGCTGCTTTCATTTTGCTGCAGGATTTGGTACTGACCCAAAGGAGGCCCAGTTCCAGTTTGGATCGGAAAATTTGGATTAATTTAGATGATGAAGGTTTGGATGCGTCTCTCCTCACTGAGCCGATTTGATAGAAAACCAAGTGAATGAGAGAAACACACAATGGTTTCTTTTTGATAAATAAACTCGACAAGGGAAGCGAATGAAAGTGATTCAAAATAAATATTTTACTAGGGAAGTAAACAGTTATGAAAAAATATGAAGAATTGTCAAACTTTAAATTTACGGAAGATTACGGTGACTGAAAAAGAAATTCTGACTTTCTTCCTCAAATTCTTATTTTTCCTCAGAATTCTAATTTTCACCATAGAATTTTAACATTTTCCCTCAGAATTATCAATTTAGTTTCAAAATTTAGACTTTTTTTGCTGAATTCTGACCTCGTTTTCAGAATTTTTACTTTCATCTCAGAATTTTGATGGTTTTTCTCAGAATTCTGTCTTTAATCTCTGAATTTTGACTTTTTTTTGCTGTTTTCATACATTTTTCTCTAAATTCTGACTTTAACCTTTAACCTCCCCCCCAGGATCTTCATTTTAATCTGAACAATTTTACTTTTTTCTCAGAATTACTTTTTTTTCAGATTTTTCTCTAATTATTACTTCACCCCCTCCCAAGAATCCTCATTTTAATGTGAAAAATTGAAGTTATTCACCAAATTTTGACTTTTTTCCTGTGTTCTTATTTTCATCTTAGAAATTTAGTGTTTTTCTCAAATTTTAAAATGTCCACGTTTTTCTGAACTAGTATTTTTTTTTTCAGAATTCTGACGTTTTCCCTCAAAACTGTAAATCACGCGACTCCTCGTTCATCCAGAAAGTAATTTCTTCTCCTGCCAGGCTCACATCTGTGTCACTGGGTCCGATTTCTCTCAGGTTCCCTTCAGCCTCCAGTGTCTCAGATAAAATATTAGACACTTTGAACGTTTTTGCCTTTTCTTCAGCACGTCTATCGTTTCTCTTTTTGATATTTTCTTCCATTAAATTGTTTAAACTTCAAGTCAGATTTAGAACAAAAGGAGGATAAAAGCTAAATATGACTCTATCTGCTAATAAAAGATCAGGTGACTTGGGTCCAGCATCCATTTCTTGCAGAAAGGAGCAGATCCAGAACCAGACAGCAGGAAGGTTCTGCTTTTTCTTGCTCTCCTCCACATCTCGAATGGCAGACGGAGGGAGGAACACATTAAATCTAGAACTACTTAATAGGTTGTACCAATTATTTTTTATTCAGGTCTTAAATTTGAAGACTCCAGACCTACATGAGACCAGATGCAGTCAGGCTGGTCTGAATGTCAGGGGATCTAAATGAGACCTGATGTTTCAACATGTGTTCATCATATAAAGGCGTTTTATCGCCAAGTCTCCATTAACTCTGAATTAATCTAACAAATCTGACCCAGAATATGCAAATTAACTTAACTACATTCTGCTTACAGCTGCATTTCAGCTAAATCAGGCCAGTTTAATGAGGGAAACCTCCAGTCTTTGTTCACTCGTTCTAAATTTAGAGTATCCTGCAGAAAAACCTGGAATGTTCTTTGCGCAGGTAATCTTGTTGAATAGATTTAGATGTTTAAATATAATATTCAATGTTTTTAAGCTATAAGATCTAATGTCTCTTACCAGCTTCAAACAGCCTAGCCAAGTTTTTTGTGTCTTCCTCCCTGATTGCATGTTTAATCTGTCATTTATTTTATTTCTACATTTGGAGTAACGGCTTCCTTAAAATAGGTCCACAAGTCAGTCGGTGTGAATCAACCAATCAGAAGACTACAAAACAGTGACATCATTATCTGGTTATTTAATTATTTGAACATTTGTAGAATTAGAGAAGCTGAAAATATTTTTTACATGGTGAAAAACAATGAATTAACAATTCTTACAATTAACAATTAACATTCTTATTTTTTTTAGTTAAAATTTCTTCAAAATGTTATCATTTTGAAGAAATTTTAACTAAAAAAAATAAGAATGTTAATACAGAATTTATTAATGTATTTAAAAATTGCATCTTGAATGTTATCCAAACAATCCTGGAACGATGAAGATTGATTTATTTATCTTAAATGGTAAAAGAAAGACTAAATAAATAAAAAATTAGGAAGATGAACAACTAGATCATTTTTTGTGCTGTTTTGCATCAGGTTGTTTAACAAAATAAAATAATTTATGATGTTAAAAGCTGTTTTTATCTGAGTAGAGAAAAACTTTGACGCAGGAACTTTAAAGCTTCCAGTCTGTTCAACACGTCAGGAAACCGATGAGCTGCAGAGGAAATGGATGCGCGACGTTTTCTGTAAAGAAGCTTTTATGGATCTTAAGTCTGAATCTCTTTATCAGGAGAGACCAGGCAGGTGATCAGAGATGTGTTCAATTTATGACTTCATTTTCTGTTTTTTCATTTTTATAACATTCAAACTAAGCTGAATTGAAGTGGGGGTCTTGTGAGCTTTTCAGCATCATCAACAGAAGGACTCTGACCTTCTGTATGCAGATTCTTCTGGGGTAACAGACTGAGGTAAACCTAAACCAGGGAGTGGCAGCCAAACTCATAAACTCTAGATTACATACCTTCTCCTACCAATCTCTGGATTTAACAGCATCTATCACTTAGAAAGGATTCATGTGAAATGAGAAAGCTTTTAAAACTAATCCTGGGTCTTTGACTGAGCATGAGATGTACCGGCCTGAGGGGACGTTTTGTTTTCACCACTTACTCTTGCAGTCATAGCAGAACAAGGGTACGAATGCAATTGTAAATCCAATTTAAAATTAAATTCTGCAGCTGTGATCCTCATCCTTCATGTTTTATCTGCTGGGTTCACGCAGGGGCAGACAGGAGCCTGCAGGTAGACGGCCAGCAGCCCCAGGGTCAAACACATTCCAGGTTTTCCTGTGCGCATACATGAACCCCCCAAGTGATGTTTTGCATTACATTCCTCAGGCATTATCCAGCAGGCGGGGAAAGTTTTCCTCACATATTTGGTTTCTTGAAGGCGTTACAAATGTCCTTCTGTCCTGCAAAGCTCATTAGTGCACACAACTGCTAAAAGCATCAATTTACCACAGGAAAATAAAGAATCCATAAATTACCTCTCTGACCGATTAACAGCGCAAAAAGGCACCCAAACCTGGGCTAGTCCCACCCTGAGTGATGCATTTATTGTTTTACCAAAGGCTGTGGATAAGTGTAAAACTGTCAAGGAAGGAGTGACTGCATGTTACCACAAGACAAAAATCTAATTTATTAGCACCTTTCAGCCAAATCAGACCAGGTTTCTACACGTTTTGCATGGAAATCTCTTTAAAACACTCGCCTTCAGCTACAACCACTTGGAGACAAACCTGCATCGGCAGGTGATTCACTTTCTGGAACAAATGACCAGAGTGTTGCTTTTATTTCACGTTTCATCATCAAACCCGACCGTGTTTTAATTAAAAAAGACAAACTGGGATTTTATCCCAGGCTAAAAACTGAAAATGTATTTTCTTTCCACACCCAGATTTGAGGCTTTCATCCCATTTATTACGTTTTCTCACCTTTGGTCGGTTCCAGCCCTTATTATTACTCAGCTGCCATTATCCTGTCAAATTCCCTCATCCTCTGCAATGCAGCTGATGTTAAATCCGGGACGTCCAAAAGTAATTATGGAAGAAAAACATGCATTATGTGTCCTCAGTTACCCGGTGATACAGTCCTTTAACCTCATGCGTTCACAGAGCTGGAGCTGCTTCACTGTAATGCTGTATACAGCGAGAAGATGCATATTGAAGCAATTTTAAAGCAAAGTTCTCAGTTTGGCTTGGAGACAGAACCTCACCCATATCAACAGTAGAAGACTAAACCATGAAGTTCAGAACCAGTCTTACCTTGAAACTGATGGATCAGCATCAGAGTCGTGGCGAGAAGCCAGAAGTGAGTGAAGTCCATGTTGCTCTGCAGCCTCCAGGTCAGAAGAAAACTCTTTAGTCTCCAACCGGTAAACCCTGCAGGATTGTGGCTGAACACCTGAATGTCAGCGTTGTGTTCGTACGTCCAGACGGATCCGCTCAGGTAGCGCTGAAGGAAAACCCCTGGTATGGAGGGGCTCAGAGGCGTCTGCACGCTCCAGCAGCAGGGAGGATAATGAGCTGGGTGATAACAGGCGGAGAGGAAGGAAGGAGGAGGAGGAGGATGCAGAGGAGAAGCAGCTCCTGCAATGAGAGCCATAAATTAAAGCCTCCTCTGGTTGACCCGTGTCAGGCTCTCACTGTGGTCCGCTTTGCTCCGTAACCTGGAGTCTGACGGCTCCTCCAGGGATTCCCTCACAAAGCCATCCTCACACATCAAGCCGCTCTGTTTATTTCTACTCTACACAAATGTGAAGAAGGAAAAAGATCCATGCTACCCTGTCTGCAATGGTGTGGAAACGTTTTCCCACTTCACAGATTCCTTCTGTTTTCCCACAGTAAGAGTTTCAACCTGGTCATCGGCTGAACCTCGTTTTCTGACTTCATGTCCCTCCATGATCAGGATGGTCTGACTCACATTTTCCAGAAAAAGTCTTGATCTCAAGGACTTTGGGGAGAGACGTTGGTGGACCGAATAGACAAAAGGAAAACTTCTAGAAAGTTTTCCTTTTCCTTTCCTCACTGGGTTTTACAGCCAGTTTTTCACTGGCTGTAAAACCAACAGGATGCTCAGAACCAGAACATCAGACCTACTGCTCAACACGGTGGTGGTAGTATGATGCTCTGGGACCTGAACCATACAGTCACTTCCACAGGAGGAGGAGAACATCCAGCTGTCAGACCATGGATGGATGGATGGATGGATGGATGGATGGATGGATGGATGGATGAACAGATTATGGATGGATGGATGAACAGATTATGGATGGATGGATGAACAGATTATGGACAGTTGATGGATGGATGATGGATGGATGAACATATTATGGATGGACGGACGGACAAATGAATGAACAGATTATAGATGGATGGATGGATGGATGAACAGATTATGGATGGTTGATGGATGGATGATGGATGGATGAATACACAGATTATGGATGGATGGATGATGGATGGATAAATAAAATGTATGATAGTATAGATGGATGAGCAATGAATGGACAGTGGGAAATGAAGGAATTGAAGGATGATGGATGGATGAACAGATTATGGATGGATGGATGGATGAACAGATTATGGATGGAGGGATGGATGAACAGATTATGGACGGTTGATGGATGGATGATGGATGGATGAATACACAGATTATGGATGGATGGATGATGGATGGATAAATAAAATGTATGATAGTATAGATGGATGAGCAATGAATGGACAGTGGGAAATGAAGGAATTGAAGGATGATGGATGGATGAACAGATGGATGTTTAAACATAATATGGATGGATGGATGGATGGATGGATGTCTTGTTGAGCTCATCCAGCTTCTCCTCCATCTTGGATCTGATCGCAGGTCGTTGCTGCGTCTCCTCATCGTCAGTTGGACGTTTTCACTCAGATGTTTGGAGTCTGAATCTTCACCAGGTGTCTCTGTCCAGGTTTTCAGTCAGACCTGTTTCAAACTAAAGACCCAGAGATTCTGTCAGAGACCCAGAGATTGTCAGAGACCCAGAGATTCTGTCAGAGACCCAGAGATTCTGTCAGAGACTCAGAGATTCTGTCAGAGACCCAGAGACTCTGTCAGAGACCCCATATGCTGCCAGAGACCCAGAGATTCTGTCAGAGACCCAGAGACTCTGTCAGAGACCCAGAGATTCTGTCAGACACCCAGAGACTCTGTCAGAGACCCAGAGATTCTGTCAGAGACCCAGAGACTCTGTCAGAGACCCAGAGATTCTGTCAGACACCCAGAGATTCTGTCAGAGACCCAGAGATTCTGTCAGAGACCCAGAGACTCTGTCAGAGACCCCATATGCTGTCAGAGACCCCATATGCTGTCAGAGACTCAGAGATTCTGTCAGAGACCCAGAGATTCTGTCAGAGACCCAGAGTTGCTCTCCCTCCGTTATCCGGGCTTCAGACGATCAGAAACACCTTCTGCTGAGTGACAGGCTAAGACTTTGGCCTTACGTCACCAACACACCGTCTGTGTTCGCTCATTCGACCCAACAAGCACTGATGGAGGATGTTACAAATCCTTTATCATCCATTCATCATTTCAGTCCCAAGCGAGCCGTTTTCAGCTTCACTACTACTTTGGCAGATAATATTTCTACATTTTTGTTGATGGGTCTCTTCCGAGGTCAGCTGGAAGAAAACACCAGGAAATCGACAAGACCTAAAAAAGCAGCTCAGTGGTTGTCTGTTTTATCTTTTTGGGGGCCAGGTTTAGGGGAAGTTGTCTCGCTGACTTTCTGTCAGTCTAACCGAGGATAAACGTTGTGGTAAACCATCATAGGACGTTCACAGGGACAATCCGAACATCTGGGGACCAGATCCTGTGGTGAATAGGACTCCAAAGAGTCACTTGGTTGGGTTCCCCCAAAAACAGCTCCAAAAAACCTTGTAAACCCCATGAAATGAACAAGCTGTCCCAACATATGTGATTCACCTCAATAAAAGAGGAAACATAAACAGCCAGGGTCTCATTAGAGGACAACAAAAATAAACCTAGATTCTTTTTTTTTGTGCTAAAACCTGAGAGAATCAAATGACTTCCACACTGATTAAAGTAAACTGAGTCTACCTGTGTTTTAATTTTAACTGGGTATTAAAGCAACTGTTCCGTGAAAATGTCAAACGTTTACTGCATACATCAGAGAACAACCAGGATCATGAAGACTGAGGAAACCCAGCAGGTCAAGGCCACCGTTGTGGACCAGTTTAGAGCAGGTTTGGGTTCTGCAGCAACATCCAAAGCTTTGAGCATCTCTCACAGCGCTGTTCACTCCAACTGGACCAACTGCAGGCCTGCAAAGATCACCTGAAATGACAAACCGGACGAGGATCAGATCTGTCGGAGACATCAGCTGCTAAGCTGAGTGCGTTCAATTTTCCTTCCCACGCAAATCACAGTGTTAGTTAAACTGAACCAACACAGAGGTGACGGATTTGAATAAGATTGAACCAATATTTCTACCACGCATCGAGTTTCCAAAAGCTGTTGGAAGAGCAACTGAACATTATCAACTCCTAGCTGTTCTGTAGTTTGAGGTTTCGACAGATATTGAACACAGAGAGTTCTCCATGTTAAAATGTGACGGTGGAAAATCAAACACTGGCCACAGCCAGAGGAAACCATTTGGAAGAAGAAACAAACCACTGGGATACCAAGTAAGAGACACCAAGCAGGTGGGCCGAGGAAAACGTCAGTGGCTGACGACAGGAACACATTGTGAGAACTTTAGCGAAGAAATAGATGTGAATGAGATCAGCAGCTACTCAAGATTATGCAAACCAAATATTAGCAAAAAGGATAGAAGAATTAGAGTCAATTTACCACTTTGTTTGTTCGCCTACAAACCTGGGTCTCGCTTTGGTAAAGTGAACTTTGATGCAGTTTGATATGTAAAGGTCAAGCGGACAGGAGACTCTAAATGCAGGAAGTGGACTACAGCACAAGGCGTTCTGGGTAAATGTAAACGGGCTAGTCTTGCGCTAGCAGAATAAATAGCTGCTTTTCAACTGTACAACTGCGAAAAACTGACACTCTGATTTTGTTTAAACTTTGTGAAGGAGGAAGTTGTACTTATGTTTCCTTCAGATGCTTTTGTGTCGTTTCCTTGGTGCAGCGCCCCCACAGGCCAGGAGGTGAACAGGTTTTCAATTCGTTTGGTTCGTTGGACTGTCCATATTTTTATGGATGAGGACTGTAGAAATGTGAAGCTGACTCTCTTCCTCCCCACTTTACACTCACTCCAGTTGATGGTGGAGGTCATGGACTGAAGAAGCAAAGAGGACAGAAGTAACTGTGAAAAGCAAATATGCCGTCCCAGGTTTCCAAACCAGACACCATAATCTCCATCAGATACTGTTCATGAACAAGATCTACTTATACCAAGAACGTTGACACAGTTAGGTCCTTAAAGCCGCCCAGATGCCCCAGAGTCCCACAGCGCATATCTATCCTGCTAAATAGCTAATGTGTTATTAAACCAAATAATCAGCCATGAGTCCCTCAGTAGGTGATCACTCCTTCTTGCCCAGACGCTTGGATTTTATTTCATCTTGCAGACTCATTGGTGAGTCTTAGCATCGGATTTTTCCCAAAGAAAATGTTTTTTATGTTCATTTTAGAGATGACGTCTGCTCATGGGAACTGTGGCAATGTAAAGTTTAGGGAGGGATTGTGGTTTAGTCAAATAAACCGTGAGCAGAGTCTGGGTCGGAACCTGAAACGTTTGGTAATCCCTTAACGCCTCCAGCTCAACAGGCCGCTTTCACTTATTCTGTTGTTTTTGTCATAAAAATGACTTAATGTTTCTCCAGGATTACATACACAGAATATTACTGCAAAAAAATGACAGTAGTCAAAGTTATTTTACCACATAAAAATAGAGACCAATATTTTTCTCAAATCCTGTAACAAAAAAGCTTTAAGAGAAATGATTTGTTTGCTGATTAGATTGGTGTAGCAACTGGTAGCATTTAGCATGGGTTTCATAAAATGATTCAAATTCAATGGCCTTGGAAATATTTAATGAAATATGTGCCAGAAAAGGCAAAATACATTATTTTGTAGATATATTTGTAGACTGATTGTGCATTGATCACAGTGTGCTGCTGGAAAGTTGAGTAAATATGTCATATGTTATCTGATAACATGAAACCAAACTGAAAACCATTTGAAGATAAATATTACATGACTCATCTGTGGCTGAAATGTTTTGATGTCTCATTGATCTTCTCTCCTGGCAGATGATGCCATGTTGTTTTTCTCTGGCGAGAAAAAGATTAAATTCCTGTTTTACTCTGGATAAAAATATAAACTGGAAACTATTTTATTCGTACGTAAAGTAAAAGACTCACTGAATGATGGAGCATCGTTGATGTATATTCACTCGTTTCATATTTGACACATTTTGAAGAAGTTTGTGAAAATGTTCGAAAAACTTTTAACAATTGTATTTTTATTTTGCAAAAACTGAGCTGCTAATTAGAGGTAGTAAAAACAAATCCACTCTGCTTTATTTTGTTATTTCCCAATTTGATGGACTATTATATCCTCCATACTTTTAACACCTTACCGTATATTACTATCAATTTTGCAAAAAATATTTAAGGAAATAAATATTTTAGAGGATTTAAAGAAAAGGTAAAGTTGCAAATAAAAGAGAACATTGTATTTCTGTTTATAAAAAAATCTGAGAATCGATTGTTGTTTTACTTTTAACAGGACAATCAAATATAACATGATGTCAAGGCAAAATAAGGTAAATTGATTCAGTGGATTATTGTATTATTACAAAGATTATACATCTCTTTTTTTTTGCCTTTTTGGTATTTAAAGATGTTTGTATGTCTTTAAATGGCTGTTCATGAACAAGATGAACAGCCATTTCATCTTGTGGTTATGGTTTTAATAAATGTGAGAATGTTTGATTATGAGATTTTTCTTCCTGCTGCTCCTTTTTATTCAAAATTTGCTCATGCCAACATGACATGTTCAATTAAAATTTTAAATTATAAATAAAATAAAGTGGCTCTACAAGCTGATGAAATCCAAAATCTATTTTTGTTTTTTTTTCTTATTGGAAATCCCGAATTTTCACTTTCATGATCTATGCCATGTTTAATTCAACAATTGTTTTTGTTTGTCAATTTTTCTGCTCGTCGTTTAGCCAAATGTAGGATATTTTGTCAGATGTCAGTAAATTAGAGAGCAGAAACTTGACGGCAGCCTGACTGTCGCCCGAGACAAATCCAGATTATAGAGGTGAAATAATACAGCAGAGATAGAGAGAGAGAGAGAGAAAGGAAAGAGAAAGAAAACTGATGAAAAATGGAATCAATAGCTAAAAGTCAGAAATAAATAAAAGCAAAATTTTATCCAGCTGTAATTTATGTTTCAGAATAAGAAAGATTAATGATGGTTTTCATGGGTAAAACCAACCAGGCAATAACAATGATTGTTAGAAGAAGAAAACACCAAATAGAAACATTAATGGAGAGGCAGCAGACACTCGCGTTGTTTGGAATACAATCCTGTGAAATAGTTCAAAAACCTCTCTGGTAATCTCTGCTTTCACGACGGCGTCATAAAAAGCTCGGAGGCCACATTCCTTTAACCTTTTCTGTTGATTTTTCATGTCTTCACAGACCCATAAAGAGCAGCAGTGTTTCATTTCATGACTCGGTGGATTCAGTGAAAGTTGCACAAACTGCTGTGGGAAACGGGCTGCAACTTTTCCAAAAGAACCCAAATAACCTGATTGGAAGGTTTTATTATTCCATTAAACCTCATCAATCTGTACATCTTAGATTTTATTTTATATTCTAGTAATTCAGAAGTTTTTCAAGAAGATTTTAGAAAGATAGGAAAGTGCAGATGATGATTCTGTGGTTCTTTAATATTTCACAGATTTTCATTTCAAAGCAACACATCAAACACGTCGACATGATGGAAAAATCAAAAGAAGTCAGCAGAGACATGTTTCTGATTCCTAAACGCCTGGAGGTGGCATCTGGATCGACTCAAACTGCAAACAGTTCAGGAAGGAGACGGGTCAGAGTCCAGTAGACGGGCAGGTTTAGAGTTAAACATGTGAATTAACTCCAGAACAAAATCAGAAAATGGTAAGAGAGCATCTGCACCAACAAGACTCAAACTCAAAGGATATGTTCCTTCATCGGTCCAAGAGGAACATGAAAAGTCTCGTCACAGTTTGATGTGTCCTGGTCAGTGAGGAACCTCCTGAGGCAGCTGCTCACTTTCATGAAACGGACCAGAAGGGAATGAAATATATTTTTACTGAAGTCACCAGAAATTCAAGATGAAAAACTTTTGTCGTAATGCAAAATGAAACCTGCGACAGAACCAGACCGTCTCCTTTCCTACCTTCACTAAAACCCCACAAATGTTAACATCTGTTTCCCGGTGTGTGGAGGTCACTCAGCACCTGTGGAAAAGCTGTGGAAACTCCCTGCTGGGAGCTCTGGGACAGCTGGGGAGGTTGATGGATCCTCTGCACTGATGGCAGCTGGAAAGGAGGTTAGAGAGACGAAGCCTACAAAAACAACAAGCTGATCTTTGGGGTAAAGCCAGGCTGTGGTCTGGTTAGGCACCAGGTTTCACATCCAACCTGAATGATTCTCAGCTGCTTTGGTTCTTTATTCAGCTGAGCTTCAGTCCGTCAGGTTTGTCTGAAGAAGGAACCTGTTAGTATTTAATCACCCAGATTGTTGGCGAAATACTCAAGGGTTCCAGTTAGTGAATTAGCTTCTTCATCAGCAGTGACCAGAAGCTGAGTGACCTGAATGTGAGCTTTTAATCTCAGCCTGCTTGAAAGACATAACTGGACCAGATGGATCTCATTTCAAAGGTTATTTACAGATTTCTGGAACATCTTAATATGCTTAAAAATTAATAGAAGAAGACGACAGAAAAAGGCCTTCTGGGTGCTGCTAAATTAAATTATGTTTTTAAAATGTGTAGCGAACAAAGTCCTTGATCCCTGCCAAACAGAAATGAAGCAGAACGGATGAACTGCTGTGGCTCCCAAAGAAATGATCTGGATTCATGGCTGAACCAAAACCAGAGACCCAGACAGCTGATGCCACCGCCAGGTTGCAGCTCCAAACCTGTAACCTGCGTCACCAGAGTCTGGTGCCGCAGCCGAGGGGAGACGTCCTCCCTACGCTCTGCTGCGTCACTGTTGGATGCTGTGGTAACTGCCTGATCGTTTCCTGTAGCGGCTCCATCAGATCCATTCATTTCTGCTCCCAGTATCCATGTGGAACGAGTCTAGTCCAAGTCAGCCTGGTCATCCTGGGGCCAGATCTGTTTTTTTAAGTTCAGTTGAATCTTAATTAAGAGAAGGGAAAACAAGAAGACTTCAACTAAGCAGCAGTTTCATAAAATAAAAAATAAAAAAAACTGTTGGCAAAAGAGAAATATTTTCTGTTTTTTCTCAGGTTAAGGCATTAATAGATTTGTTGTTTTTTTCTATGACTTGTTACCTGATTTAATCAATCTGGTTCTGAGTTGACGCTTCCTCCGCTTTATATTTTAGACATTTGGTCCTCAAGGTTCCTGCATGTCATAATCTTCAACGCTAATAATTTTCTACATTCGAATTTGTTGAGTTTAAATCATTTTTAAAGTAAATTTTTGAAAATGTAAAAACTAATTTGTCAAAAGTCCTGTGTGAGAGTCTTCAACCAGTCAGAGATTCAAACACTGCTTCAAAAGTAAACCGAATGCTGAGATGAGAGTCAATATTAATTTAATTGTTCATAATTAGGATGAATTAATTCCAGTGTTTCTGGAATCATACCTTGTTAGTTTCTTGTGAATGATTTAATTTGAAATCATGGTGCAGAGGAAACGTCACATAAGGATGGATCATTGATGCTTATTTCCAATGAAGTCTGAGAATTTATTAACAAAATAACCCAACTTTACAGCTGAATTATTCCATAAATAACTTATTACTCTAACTACCAAAATATAATCTGGTTACTTATAGAAAAGACAAAAAGAATATATAGGGAACGATAAATCAAACCTCTGATAAAATGAAATGAAAAACTGAAAAATCATTTCATCTCTAATCAAATCAGACAAATCTTCACTTTCTCCATATTTACCTAAAAATGGGGGAAAAAATTCAGATTTTTCAGTAGGAGCTTTGTATAATTATACAACACAAATGAAACTAATTTTAATGAAAACTGTTTTAAAAAACGATTGTTTTCCTTTCCTTGAAAAACTGCATGATTTTCTGCTTTTCGGTATAAAATTCTAAACAGATTTTCAAACATAATCTTGCAGCTGATTCCTCAGACTTAATGGAGAACTCCATGTGCGTGTTGCCAAAAGCCAAAAGAACCGCAACAGGAATGTTACAATTCAACTTAAATTGAAAACTGGCATGAATAACAGAAAATGAGTCTGTGAGGTTGAAGATTAAACGTGGCTTGTTGGCATTCATAAGTCACTGCAATCATAAAGTTTGATGGTCCAAAGCTGCTGGATGAACAGAGGAGCACTATGGGTATAAAAGCAGACGTTTGTTCTCCTTTAAAAACACTTCTGAGGTTTATTTAGGACATGGATACATGCGTTGGCATGGCGACAGTTCACTGAAACAATACTTCACCTCTCCTGAAACGTAAATCCATCAGAAACAGAAATGTATCTGCATGCCTGGAGTACCGAGGTATTTCTGCCTCTGCAGAGTTTGGAGGCTCAAGAAGTAAAACATCATGAGTCTCAACCCAACATCTAACATCAAGAACACATAAGAACAAAGTCACTGACATCTATCAGATGGTTGCAAAGGCTAAATGTAGCACTGATTATGCTACTATGTTATGTAAACTCAGAAAGAACGACTCCTGGAGTCAGAAATTATTAAAAAACAAAAGATAATGATTGTTTTCAGTGCCACATATCTGGAGAAATTAAAGGAAACACTTAAAAAAAAGAAGCATACATAGAATAACCCATAAAATAAACAGGAATATACTAAAATACTGCAGTTAACTTTCAAAGTTAATGTGCAAAAGGTTTGTTGAAAATGCAAGAAGACACAAATCAGCAAAGTTACCAACTGACACACATTGAACAAAGACGGTCCATGATTTTATTTATCTGATTTCAGGATCTTTAAACCCTAAAAGGTGACATAAACATAAAGTAACATAAACAGGACTAGTAAATGATTATCACTGCTAGTTAGAAACTTAACTAGACATTTCTCAATGGTTCTTGTGTTCACATAAATCAGACAAATACATGCAGTTATATTCACAAATGTGCATAACTTGAATGTTCCTCATCAATAATTCAAGGTTTTTCTCCGGTTTATATTAATATCACTCAGAATCCATTACCTGCCCTAAGAGGCATTTTCATTTACACTACAAACTAAATTTCAATAAGTTCTAAAAATGTTGAACTATGTTACCATCCGCTGCAAATGCAGCCCAAACCAGTTAGCATTAGCTACAAACACTAGGATGCCAAAACAAACACGCAAACATTTTATTCACAGCTCACCAAGTCCATTCACAGTTCACTGCATGACAAACTTCATGGCTCAAGTCTCACTGGTAGTTCAGATCTAAATCAGGTATCAGGATTGAGCCTTAAAGTGGAAAAGGAGCAGAAAGAAATGAAAGAAGAAGAAGTTTGGCAGCACAAACCTGCAGCAGCTTTAGCTCTACCTGAGCCGACTGGCTAAAGCTGGAGCACCAAGACACTCCAGCAGCTCCTGACTCATTCTGGAGGCTCCAGCATGTAAGGACCTGCAGGCCTCACATCCTCAGCAAGGGTCAGAGTTCATGATTCAACAGTAATAAAGATGGGAGAGTTTTAACCAGAAGGTCAGAAAAATCCATCTCCTGTTATCAAAAAATCTTCTTAATGAAAACCTTTTGAAAAATATTCTGTGAACGGATGAAACAAAAGCCTCTGAGAGAAAAGGAACATGAGTCTAACAGGGTGGGGGGAGTTTGATGGCAAAATACATTAGATCTGCAGGAAACAATAAAAATATTAAACAATCACCAGACTCTGCTCTGTCCTTCCTCTTGTGCCAGTTCTCTGTCTCATTCAGTGGAGTAATAAAGGAGGAGTGTTTAACCCTCTATGGAAAATGCAACTCCAACTCCGTTCCCTTTGGTGATGTTAACGACTTTGACATAAGATTGGTTCCCTTATGGATGTCAGCTCTTCATCTGCTGACTACATGCAGAAAGTCATGTCTTTTCTGTTCGCAAAGCTCTACATTACAGGGAGAAATGAGGAATTATGCTCCCCAAGCACCAAAACCAGATTGTGAAACTGCTGACATCCCACAGTGTCTCAGTGAAAGTGACCTTAAAATGTGAACTGCTGCAGGAGAACAGAATAAAATCAAAAACAAGTGAGAAAATGTGTTTCTTTTCTGTGTTATATCTCCATAAACTAAATCGGATCATGGCTGAAGCCGCTCATCTGATAACATCATATATTAAAGACATTAGGCAAAGTCTAGAATAACATGCAGGGAGGCTTTGGCTATATTATGACACCTGAAACGCTGTTTGTTGAGCTGTTTGATTTAGCTGTGAGCTTTTATTGTGCAGTGATCAAAGTTCTCTACTGTAGCTCTTGTCCATTTATCACTTCATTTATCAGAGTCTAGATAAACTCTCCATGCTGTTTTCCCCTCAGGTTCCCATCTGTCCACAGCATGAAGGTATGTTATAAACTGCAGAGAACCGACTGATCGAGTCTGAAGCACGTTTTCAAACCTCAACATGATCTATTTACGCTCCAGATTACAGTACATTTCTAAAATATTGCATACTTTTGCTCATTGCAGCATAAATAAAGGCCAGTCTTTAACAATGGGCTTCTGTGGTTTTAACTGTGACCATTGAAAAGCAGCAGGAGGTTAACAAGAACAGGAGACTTGAAATTCCTGCATCTCCAGAAGCTGGAAGCTCCAGAGAAAACCTCCCATTCCTGCGTTGATGTTGGTTTGATTTTATGGTAGATATGATTTATCGATGTGCCTGAGAACTAAAAATAATTGTGCAGTTCAGAAATAATCTAGTACTTTCAGTCAGTCAGTAAAAAGTGGGATCAGTATTAATTAGTGGCTGCAGTAAAGCAGGATTATCTGCATTTACTACTTTAAGGTCATCCATCCATTTTCTTTACACCCTTGTCCCTTGGTGGGTCAGGAGGTCTTGGTTCCTCTCCAGCTTGACGTTCCGGGTGAGAGGCGGGTCACCTGGACAGGTCACCAGTCTGTCGCAGGGCAACACAGAGACACACAGGACAAACAACCATTTACACACACAGAGAATTTAGACAGACCAGTTAACCTGACAGTCATGTTTCTGGACTGTGGGAGGAAACCGGAGAACCTGGAGAAAACCCGCCAGGCACAGGGAGAACATTTATTTATTTTTAAAGGTTTTGTTGGCTCTAGTGGCCTTTATTTGAAAGTAATTTGACAGGAAACAGGGTAATCAGAGAGGGGAAGACATGCGGCAAATGTCACCAGGTCGGGAATTGAACCTGCGACCATCACCATGAGGACTACGGCCTCCATGTGTGGGTCATGCTTTGCTCCTTCACCACCACATGCAAACTAATCGTCAAAAACATGAATTTTATTGTAACTTTGTTCTTTTAATGATTTTTTTCAGTTCTTCTTCATGGTGGAACCAGGAGTAAAAGAAGACACTGAAAAACTAAGTAATTCCTGACAGAGAAATGAACAGAAACCAAAGACTAAACCTTGAGGAACACCTGAGGTTAACAGCTGCGTGTCACAGGACCAAGTTCCCTCTGTTATCAGAGAAACTCAGTCCAACGCAGAGACAGAGATATGACTCACTGAAGTCTCCTATGATCAGATCCTGGATGAGGTGAGCGTTACACGCTCTTACAGCGTTAGCACGCTGTAAGAAGACCTACAGTTAAACCTTGTGTAAATACTTCATGGTAGGTGGAAGAACTTTTCTGTTTTTGTGATTTTTATTTCCTCCCCTCAGAGTTTGATCTCCGTTTCCTCTCATTTTTTCTTTCACCATAAAAAATGCGAGCATATGGTCCGGATCAGGGGGACGTATTGGAGGGATAAATTACTGCTAATTTTTCTTCCCTGATGGATGTCCTGTCTCCATGATGGACTACAGGGAGTTTTCCTTGGAGGCTCACACAGATGGCTTACTTTGGAATAAAAATAAGTTGTTCTCAGCCACTGAACAGTTTGTGGTGCTCATAAATTCATTTGAATAATTGGAAACACATATTCCCACAAAGAAACATGTGCCACCGAACAGATCTGTGGCTGTCTGGCCAGGTTGCCTGCTCCATTTTGACTCATAATTATCCCTCGGTGTTTTTCGCTTTGCTTCACTTCAGGAAGTGTTTTTGCATCTCAAACATGCACCGCCAGCATTCAGCAGACACCACATCACAGGCTCTGAGGGCTGGATGCAGACACTTCTGCTCCAAGGCCGCTCTGCTCTGCATACACATGTCCTGCCTCTGGGATGCCAAACAGCCACCAGCTCGAAAACCACAAGTTCCCCAGAACCATCTGAAGTAATTCCCAGGGCAAACCGAGGATTAGCTTTAAAAAAGACCAGCAGGCTGCAAAATCATAGAAAAGGTTTTTAAATCTAGTGAATTGGTTACAGTGAAACTCAACACTTCAAGTAATAATTCAATAAACATCAAGGCTGCTCCCAGAGATCAAAGGCAAACGTCCAGCAGCCTCAGTCGCCTCAACAGCTGGGCAAGAATAAAGATGAAAAATACATTAGAATAAATTCAGTGTAAACTCCATCAACTAAAAATCAAGACATCAACCCCAAGGACTCCAACAAATGCATTAAACATGATGCAGTTACTAAATAATGACTGCATTTCTTCCTTTATTTGAGATTCTTTGAAACCTGTCATGATGCAGAAATGTTTTTTTTCCCTGAGAGAAAAACATTTTGCAGCCTGCAAATCATTGAACATCCCAGTGATTTAATCCAAGGATTAGAAAATGAAAAGCTCAGATAAATGACAACAAATCTAAAACTGACAGATGATTCAGAGGAATCATCAGAAATATTTTGATATTCACTTCCTAAAACTTAAGAACTGGATATCATTGGAAACACTTCCTGCTCTTTCTGAGACCAAAAACTTTGATTGAACTTTGACCTGAGTTTGACCTACTTATAGACAAAGAACAGAGATTTTTTATATGTTTCTATTTGCACAATGAAGCCGAGTCCACATGCAAAATGATGTAGTGAAGATATTTGTTAATCTCATCAACGCCTGATTGGCTTGAAAGAAGTTTTCATCCACACTAATCCACTGAATCACATTACTGAGTTTTGTTTTAAACATGCCAACCCACAGGGGGCAGCGTAGCGCTAAACAACCAAACTTCCTGCTAGGATTAAACATGGCGCCAGGAGAGTCACTGCGTGGACAGACAAAGAAGTTGAACTAGTTTAAAGGTCGTTTTATAATATAATGTTAATAAAACACCAGATAAAGTCGACCTCCAGGTGACTGATACAAAGTCGGACACTAATTTGTGACATGAACATATGTATATGTGGTTCATGTCAGAAGCTGGTTAAGCAGGTTAAGTCAACCTTGTAGTTAAACCACCTAATGTTCTTAACTAAATGCTGCCTGCAGGTTTATCTATTAGCAGGTTTAATTTTGCCTGCACTTGGTTGTGTTTATTACTTTAACTGTATTTGACAAGTT
>CAEGAF010116036.1:0-21637 GCA_903067075.1 Micropoecilia bifurca
GTGTGTGTGTGTGTGTGTGTGTGTGTGTGTGTGTGTGTGTGTGTGTGTGTGTGTGTGTGTGTGTGTGTGTGTGTGTCTGCTCTTGATGTCTGCTCCTTCTGACCCTTTTCCCTCCAGTTCCAGATTGTCCAGACCAGCATGATGAAGAGCGTACCAGGGGAGAGGATCGAGCCGAGGTCTGCTTTACATTCACCTCCTGCTTGTTTCTGCAGTGGTTCCGTTCATAGAAATACATACTGTATTTTTCGGACTGCAAACCGTTACTTTTTTCCCTCGCTTTGAACCATGCAGCTTGTAGCCTGGTGCGGCTTTTCTGTGTATTTTTCTTCAACCACTGGGGTCATTGAAGTGGTCATTGAACATTAAAATTGGAAATCAAAGAAGAAAGTGCTAATTTTCCTTTTTAGAACAAGCACATGCTAGCAGCAGGCACAACGGAGAAATGTATTCAGACTCATATGATGCAGCTTTTAAGTTGAAGGTCTGGCAGTACAGGAGGGAAATGGAGCCGCTGCTCAGCGTGAACTAATCCATGGTTTGGCGTCTGAGCTGAACCAGCTCTCTGCTGCGTCCTTGAGAGCGGTGGAGATATCAGTGACTTTATAGCTCAGTGCAGCTTATATATGTACGTTTCCAGTTTTATTTTTTATTTTTAAATTGTAGGTGTGGCTTATAGTAAGGTGCTCTCTATAGTCTGGAAAATACGGTAATTAGACAATCACATCATCAAGTCAGGCCCTCAGTGTGTTGGTGTGATTTTCTTTTTTTATATATAATATATGCTTGGACACAGGGAGGCCTGTCATGATGACAATAAATTGTTTCAGAACTTATTGTGATAAATTATAATATTGTTGTTTTGAGACCATGTTCAAGTGATATAGTGGCAAGTTCACTGTTTTGAATATCAGCAAATCTAATTTCAAACAAACATTTAACACTGAAGCTGAAAGACATAGTAAATGAAAGATCAATAAAACAACAAATAAAATGGATACTGAAGTCTGTTAAAAAAACAACATTTTCCTTTACAAAAGTGGCTAATTGAGACCAACACATCAAACTGAAGCCTTTTGTTATCCAGTCTTTGGTAGAAAGAGAGAAAACGAAGAAACAAACAAATGGGAATTATAGAGCTAGTTTTAATTCATCATGTGATTGATTTATTAATTTATTGCTTATTGTCACAGGCCACTGTAACGAAACACATCGGCTCTTTAGACAAAAGTTATAAATAAAGTCAGTCCACTGTCATCACTGTATCATTATTTAGAAGAATAATCTAATGAGCTTTGACGGCTTCATTAGTTTTTGTCCTCATAAATGCATCAGTCATGTAGCACCTGATCAATTATATTTGTTGAAACCACAGTCAAGTCGTCAGATTCACCATCAATCAGACGGCTTTTATTTTTAGCTGTAAACTCTGGGACTCATTACCAACTGATTTTAAGACCAAGTCTGACATTAAAATATTCACCTCGAGACTTAATAATTGACAAAAGAAGAACCAGAACTGTATCCACGGCTTGCTATCTCTTTTTGATCGTTTTGTTCTGTTTACTTTTCATTTAAACCTTGAAAGGTCCTTCTAGGGTCGAGTCTCACAAATTAGCTGTGGATATAAACTCTGTGATAAAATCTCCTGTCGGCCAGGGAGCTGGACCCGGTACTGGCCGAAGTGACGCTGATGAATGCCAGGGCGGAGCTGTACCTGCGCTTCCTGCGACGCCGCATAATGGCCGACTTTGAGGTCGGAGACGCTCAGAGCATCACACCAGGTAGTTTTATCACAAGACGGGAATGTTTCTCTTTTTTGTTGTTGTTTTTAACTGCTCCATTATTTTTCTCCAAAACCTGTTAGAGCACCAGCAGAATGTGGAAAAGCTAATCAAGCACTGTTTGCTGAGCACCATGATGCAGGAGCTGATTGGATATTACATCCCAATGGAGGAGTACTACATGAGAGAGTCGGTCAACAAGGTCAGCAAGCGTCACGTCTGTTTCAAAATAAACTCCAAGACTCACAAAAGCTCTGGAGTTAGTAATACTGGAGAATTTGTTTCATAAACTGCAATTTAATTCAAATTTACACGAAATGACATGGACATAGTTTTCACATTCAAAGCTATGACAGTAAGATGTTTATAAAAAGCTTTTTTAAAAATGGCATCTTTTGCTTTCAATGCTTATTTGGAAGTAGAATGAAATAGAATAATTCATTGTTGCTCAGCAGAGTAGAAGATGCATTTGGCTGAGCGACAGGCAAGATAAATTAAAAAAAAAGTTTAAAAACGACGGCACAGCTGAGACAAAAACATTTTTCAGTCAGAACTGAAGTTGATGGGACGGATCATCATCCACCTTAATCTTAATGCCGTCTGTCTATTCTGAGATAAACAATATATGCAACACTTTTAAAGACTTGCAAAGACTTGCATCAGCAGAATGTGGTTCTACTATGTTTAGATCAAGGGGATCTGAACACAAATGCACGCCACACTTTTCAGATTTAAAAAAAAATGTTGAAACCCATTAACTCTTCCTCATTGTGTGGGACTTTTTGTTGGTTTTTCCACATAAAGTCCCAGTAAAATACATCAGTCTGTTATTGTAATGTGACAAAATGTAAAAAGAATAAATAAAATGTTTTCAGGATTTGAATACTTTTTAAAGAACTGTGCATCCTAAGTCACCAACCTGCTGCCAAGGAACCAGATTAGCTCCAGTTCATTGCCGTTTTTCCAGAACGTGTGCTGCGATTTTTATTTTGGTTTTCTGCAGAACGCTCTTTGAAACTCAACCAAATATATTGTTTTCATTTCTAGTAATACGTGGTTCTGCTTGATAATCGGATTATTCCACTCAGGAGTCTCAACGCTGACACACGTACAGACGCCGACCTTCAGGCTTTATGCTCCACTGCTTTAAACATTTCCATGTCAATTAATTCTTCAAATCCATTTCTCCTTTTGTCAAACTCCTATTTCTTGTTTTGAACGGTTCAGTTTCTCAGGGATGCTCTGCTTCATGTCCCAAGTTACCGACCTGATTCCAGTTAAACGAATTACTTCCAGTTTGTTAGACTTGTTTCGCCGCCTCATTATGAGATTCGCTCCCCGGGGCATTGGTGGAGGTTTCTAATCCTGAGCGTCTTGCCTCTTGTTGTTGGTAGACAGGATGTCCAGAGAAGAGCCACAAATTTAACAACAATATGATTCTTCTCTTACTGTTTTGTTTTCTAAATTATGTTGCTGACATTAAACAAAAAGTAACATGGATTGCATCGTGACCCTAAATGCAGAAATTGTTTCTGTGACGACATGGATCTTAAAGTTTTGTGGGCAACACATGACTGATTTGTGAAAAATAAATTTTTGTCTGAATTGTAAAAACAGTCGGACGCTAATGAAAGTAAAACGGTGTTTATGGAGGCTATTTGTTTTCTTATCATCCATTCAATTATTCAGCTTTTTACCAAAACATTTTAGTCTGTAGAGTTCAGAAGAAATAAAATATTTGATGCATTTTCTTCGCCGCTGCTCGAGTCCAAGAGCTGCAGGCTGCATCAGATTTTTATTTATTTATTTTATTTTCATCTTACTTCTTCAAGGATTCAACTTTATTGTCATACCAGCTCACATTTGCCTGTTTATGGTGCAAAATTTGGATTCTGGTCCCAGTTTAAGATAAATAAATATATTTTTGCTAAATGCTAAATACACTTGTTTTCACATATAATATGACTTGTTAATGTGAAATTATGCTGCCTAATTTTTACATAACTTATTAATTACTCTCACCTGCTTCAGGCTGTTACCATGGATACTTACGAGAAGGGCCAGCTGACCAGCAGCATGGTGGACGACTGTTTCTACATCGTTAAGAAGTGCATCAGCAGAGCGTTGTCCAGCTCCAACATCGACTGCCTCTGCGCCATGATCAACCACGCCAACTCTCTGCTGGAGTCAGACTTCAGGTCAGCCTCAGCCTCCCCACCAGGCACAATCTAAAGGCTCAATACAAACCGCTGCCTCCTGTCTCACCTCCGTCCTCTGTCGTCCCTGTTGCCAGAGAGGTGTTGTACAACAAGCTGCGCCAGGGCTTCCCGGCCACGACGCTCCAGGACATCCAGCGGGGCGTCAGCAGCGCCGTCAGCCTGATGCAGAGCAGCTTGCAGCAGGGAAAGTTTAACACTCTGGGCATCGAGAGCACCGAAAACGCCAAGGCTGCCTTCCTGGTAAGATGATCGGAGACACCGCCGGGTGCCACTCCCACTTCTGTTTGCTAGTAAAATCCCCTCCATATTGACAGCTAACAGCCAAGGTTCAGGTGATAAAATCTTTGGCTTCGGGATATAGACAAAAGTAAAAAATTTAATTTATGCAGCTCTGGAAAAAAGTAAGAGACCATTTAAAAATGATCAGTTTCTCTGAATTTACTCTCTATAGGTTTATGTTTGAGTAAAATGAACATTGTTATTTTATTGTATGACAATAAAATAACTTTATTTTATTGAATTTCAGCCTGCAGCCTGAAATTCAAAGCACAAATGTTGTATTTATTCGCAGAAAAAAAAGATGCAGTGGTTTTAGACCTCAAATAATGCAAAGAAAACAAGTTTATATTCATTTAGAAACAATAACACTAAGTTCAGAAATCAATATCTGGTGGAGAAACCAGGAGGTTTCCAATGGGGTTCAGTGTAGTGGGCTCTTCATTTTTTCCAGAGTTGTATATTAGCATAAAACTCCAGTACAATAGTCAGATGAAGTCTGACTGATACCAAATATTTTTTGTAGAGATTATAACGCATCTCAGATAGTAAAAAAGTGAGGAAACTCAAAAAAACCTGTCGTTGGTTTAGGTCTAATAGACAAAACTCTCTTTGTCAGCATTTCCTCTGCCAATCAGAGCTGAGCTAGAGAATATTGTCCGGTCCTGATCTCTGTCTGGTGCAGTTCTGTTCAATCCTTAACGTGCTTTTCAAACGCAGGTCACTCTGAATAATGTGGAGGTTTGCAGTGAAAATATCACAACGCTAAAGAGGAACCTGGAGGTAAAAGGCTTATTTCTCCCCTTTCTTTTAGGAAAATATCTCTGCAGATTGAAAAAGCAGATATTTATTGTTTTTTCTCTTTTTCCTGGCAGAACGACTGCTCCAAGCTGTTCACCCAGGGAGTCGGTTCTGGTGAAAAAGCAAAGATCGAAAGCTGCCTGTCCGACCTCGTCAGCACGTCTGCAAAGTTTAAGGATCTATTACAGGTTAGACACGCGCAAAAAACGATGAATAAATGTCAATGATTCTCTGCAGACCAAGCCAACTCTATTCTAACGTTGACTTCAATGCTCTTAACTCAACATTTAACCCTAATTGTGTTTATATTTAGGAGGGTCTAACAGAGTTGAACACGACAGCCGTAAAGCCTCAAGTCAAGCCCTGGATCAGCAGCTTTCTGTCCATCTCCCACAACATAGAGGAGGTTCTGCTCGCCTCACACTCACAGAAAACAACCAGAAGTCGAGTTTGTTTTTGTTTTTAATTGTGGCCGATCTTCACAGGAAGAGTTTAACGACTATGAAGCCAACGACCCCTGGGTGCAGCAGCTCATCGTTAACCTGGAGCAGCTCATGGCCGAGTTCAAGGTAGCGAACATTAAAGTAGCCGATTCCTGACCGGATTAATTCTGCTTTTGTAATCGTCATGGTTCTCCTCCCCAGACGGCCCTCAGTCCTGTCATCTACGACACCCTGACCAGCCTGATGACCAGCCTGATCTCTGTTGAGCTGGAGAAGACTGTGCTCAAATGCTCCTTCAGCAGGGTGAGCAGCTGCTTTTGGCCACAGGGTGGCGCCAAAACTTCCCTGCTTATTTTAAAAAGTTGCAGTGATTTGCTAATGAATCCTGCTGGTTTGTGGTTAATGCATTTCCTGCTGCAGCTGGGAGGGCTGCAGTTCGACAAAGAGCTGCGGTCTCTGGTGGCGTACCTCACCACAGTCACCACCTGGACCATCAGAGACAAGTTCGCTCGCCTCACACAGATGGCCACCATCCTCAACCTGGAGCGGGTAACTCGGATTCACACCAACACACTTAAAACCAGTTGTGGCGTTGCACTTCTTCTGGTTCCACTGGTTTTAATGGTTAATCGCATGTAATGGGTTAGGGTTAGTAATGGGTTACAAATACATATTTAAGATTTTTTATTAGAAATACAAGCATGTTTTCTCTGGAGCCTCTGACCTCTATAAAGTCTTTGCTAAGGAGATAAAAATAGTTAGAGGACGCAGTAAGACCAAATATGTAATGACTATAAAACGGCCTCTAAGCATGAGCCTGTATGAAATATTCGCTGTGTGATAATCTTATTTAAAAACACCGCTGTCTCATTTTATTCACTCTGAAATGTAAAACGACTCAAATGATTTCATTTAAAACAGGTAACTTATTAATATTGCACCTTAATGCTTGTTATATTGCAATGTTGAATTTTATTTTGATATGTAAGTTTGTAAATTTAGTCGTTTTCAAGAACTTATTGCAACAGTAACAGTTGGAGAAAAACACGCCAGCTGCTTCAGACGTCCAGTTAGTTACTCACCAACTCCAAATAAGAGGGATGGGTGACTCTTCTTCAGATTCCATGTGGTTTATAACTGGAAGTCAATAGTCTCAGCAACAGGTGGGAGAGGGGCAACTGTGTAACTCAGTGGCTCAATACAGGCTGGAAATGCTCTGGCATTTTCTCTCTGCTGCCTCATTCCAGGGGTTAAAAAAAGTCTGTGGAAGGACATGTGTCCTTAAAAAGTCTTACATTTGTGCATCTAAAATTAAAATGTCTTAAATTCGTTCACAAAAAAAACCGTAAGTTGGCTTTAAATACTTTAATCAGTTAGGAGTATTGATTCATATGAGGTGTGTCTCTTGTTTTCTCTCTTCTTATGGGACACTGAGTGTGACTGGATAGTTGAGGCTACTGCTAACTAGCTGCTAACATACCCTTGATAGCAAATTAGCTAGTTTTTTGCATCCATCCTGGATAAGTGCAAACCTGGATAAGTGCCAGTTGACTGGATGATGTTCATACATTTCTGTGGCGATTAAGGTCTTAAATGTTCCTCACAATGGCCTTTAAAGGTCTTAAATTTGAGTTCCTGCAGAAACCCTGCTAACAAAATCATTAAAATTGTGTCCAAATCAAAACCGATTCCTCTTTGTGCATTGTCTTACTTTTCTTAAAGGTAAGTTCAGACGTCAAAACTAAAGAACTTAAAGGTGGAGTGAGATGAACATTGCCTATCTCTTGGTCTCTTTGGTGGCATCTTGAGGTTTCTGCTTATCTGTCCTGCAGGTGACTGAGATCCTGGACTACTGGGGTCCTAACTCCGGCCCGCTGACATGGCGGCTGACCCCCGCCGAGGTGCGTCAGGTTCTGGCTTTGCGGATCGACTTCAGAAGCGAAGATATCAAGAGGCTGCGACTCTAGATAACGAGCTAGTGGCCGTTTGCGACGGTGAAGCACATGGGGGGGGGGGGGAAGCAAAACTCTAAACAGATGTATGCGCGACACAAAACAAACACCCTGTTTGTTCCTCAGTGGTGTTTTTTTTTTTAATGCAGTTTCCCCAGCTGATCCCAGTCTGCATCAGTTCCAGCTGAGCTTCCAGAGACGCGTTTTTTTTTTTTTCACAGCAGCAACGGCGAGCAGCCTGATCTTTAGTTAACTGTAAAAATGTGTAATTAAAATCATAAATGTGTGACTGTATTGCGGTGGAGTATTTTTAACCCGTGGCGGGCCGAGAGAGAAACGGGGACACACTGGGAGCCGCGGAGCGGAGCCGTAATGAACGTCCCGGCCATTAAACTGACAGAAGCAGGTCAGACAGCTGATCCAGCCCAGTCATCCAATATATGAATAGCTCCTTGCCGGTGATGATGGAACACTTTTAACCTAATAAATTGAGAGCTTGCCGCGCTGGGCTCCTGATCCCTGCCACCCAGCACATTTCACTGCCACGCCAGAGCCGCTCCCAATCTTTTTTTTTTTTTTTTTTTTATGCGTATTTCTGACTCCAAACGGGCAGCTTTGTTCACGAGGCAGTGAAGCATCAAAAGTGGTTCACTCTCTCATAATACGCAGCCTAATTTCCTGGTCCAGCCTTAATTCTCTGTGCAGATTAAAGCGGAGGGAACAGCTTGTTACGTCGCGGCGCAATCAAAACTCAAGACCGCCAAAGCAGAGATAGTTAGGAAAAGTGTGGCTTTAATGTAAACACAACATTCGATTGGCTCAGCACAAACATTCCACATGAGAGCAACCAATAAACTACCGAATAGGATGGGGGTGCAGCACAGAAACATTCACAGTAAAAAAAAAAAAAAAAAAAAAAAAAATCTGGTATAATCATAATATATATATATACAGTACGGTGCTTTTTAGGGTGAAAATGGAGATAGGATGTGAGGACTGACTGACATGTGATGGGTTGAAGAGAGTACAGGGGATGAGAGGGGCAGTCTGGGTGAAAATGAGGGGCTGTACTTTAGATTTCCCTGCAAACAGAGAAGCATGATGGATGGTGGAGAGAGAGCGAGGAGAGGGGGGGGGGGGGGGGTGAGGGTTAAATCAGGAAAAACTCCCCAAAGACTGCCTGAGGTGAGGCTGCACTTTTCTATCCAATTTCACATCCAGGGGCCTCGTAGCAGCACCAAAGCCTGGGTGTTGATGCAGAGCTGCTCGGGACCCTCTGCACCTCGGGGTTTTATGGAAGGAAATAAATACAGTGCTGTGAAGAAGTTTTCACCCCCTTGCAGATTATTTCTTCTGTTTTTTGTGGTTTTTTTTATTGAATCACATCTGTCAACGAACCAAAGAGAAACAAAGTCATTCATATGCATCAGTCTGGACGGAGTTACAAAGCCATTTTCAAGGCTTTTAACTACAAACCTTCAACCACAAACGGAGACAACGTGGAACAGTGCTGAGCCTTCCCAGCCTACCTAAAAACCTACCTAAAATATCCGCTAAGAGTTCATCGACACCGCCTTGTTCAGGAACATCTAAAGCGCCGCAGGCCTCGTTTCCCTCCGTTAAGGTTCATGATTCAACATACAGGAAACGACCGGGCCGAAACCGGATCCCTAGAGGCAAAACCCACTGAGGACCGTCTCACATTCCCCCTTTAATATCCTAATGATCCCCACAACTTCTAGGAAAATATTCAGATGTTTTAGATCATGTCTCCTGTTGCACCTGGCATGAAGCTAACAGCATTTCATAAGAAGAACATATCAACAGTCAAACACGGTGGTGGGCGGTGTGATGATCAGGGTGATGAGCTGAAGCACAAAAGTCTGAATAGTGCAGAGGGAAAAAAAGCTAGATGGAGGTTTCGAAGTGGTCTAGTCAAAGTCCAGGCTTAAATTCAATCAATAAGATGTGGCATGATCTCAAACAGGCTCAAAAACTCCACAGTCTGTAAGGGGGTGAGTTTTCACAGCACTGCATGCGGCACGGGACTTTTCTTCTAGGTTATAGGGACACGGAGGCATAAATAAGTCTTTCGTTATAATAAAATCTGATATTTAAATAATATAAATCAACAGTATGAGCTCTAATTTCTGACCCTACTGCCCTATCTGTTATCCTCAGATGGTTGGCACCAATGTTTCTCTTTGTTTCTTGAAGGATTGACTGGCTGATGGGCGGCAGCCAGCAGCTGCTCTGGACAGAAGAACCCTCTCTTTCACCAGAGCCAAACCGAGTGGACACACCTGCAGTTTGAAGGAAAGTTAGCACAGCCTCCTTCTTTTCTTAGCGTCCACAGCCCCTCAGCCACAAGACACCGTCAGCATCATCTCCATCATCTCCACCTTCACACTCAGCAGCTCGTGGCGTGTGCAGCACCAGAGGCTGTATCCAGAGCGTAACGGGACGGCGTCCTCCTCTGCGTTTCTGGGCAAGGCTTCAGCTGAATAAACCTCTGGTGCTTCCAGCCTTACAGAACATTCAACTTAAAAACACATTTTAAAAAGACAAAAAAATAAATAAAATAAAATAAACGACAAAAAAAATGTGGGGGGGGATGGGAGGGTTTAGATTTTAAACAAAAATGAAGGGGATACAAATCGTGGCAATGATCCAGTGTGGTGTTTGACGGCAGCTCTTTGGGTCCCGTTTGGACGTGTAGAATTACATATTTATGTATTTAAGAATCATCAAAATTATCATTATTAACACCTCACGCGCTCCATGACGACCTCTGTGCTTCTGGCTCTGGGCCTCAGTACAAGCCGCAGCCTCTAAGGTTGTTTGCGATAATGATGTCGGTGACGGCATCAAACACTACCTGGATGTTCCCCGTGTCTGTGGCACAGGTCAGGTGACAGTAGATCTCCTTGTTGGGAGAGCGGTTCTTGCTCTCGAACTGAACCTGAATGTAAGCCGTAGCGTCTTCGTAAGTATTAGCACCTGCAGGAGACAAGAGGGCGGCGAGACGTGACGCTCGGTTCGCCTGGGACCAAGACGAGCAGGAGAGGACCGAGGTCCGCAGACTCACCTGTGTATTCTGGAAAACAAATCGTCAGCGGCGACTTCTTGATCTTTTCAGCAAACAGATCTTTCTTGTTGAGGAAGAGGATGATTGAGGTGTCGATGAAGAACTTGTTGTTGCAGATGGAATCGAAGAGCATGAGGGATTCATGCATGCGGTTCTGTCAAGAAGAGGAGGAACAGCACTGAGGGAAATCTTTACGACTCGCTGCAACAGATCCACTCGAATCACAGGAATGTCACAGGAAACCGAACTCTGGCAGAGTTTGACCGTCACTCCTGGTGCAACGCAGACACTTTATGATTATGATCAATGTAACGCTCTGCTCTCCCTGAAGAAAGAAACACTGCTGCTCTATTACAGCTTAAAACAGAGATGAAACCAGAGGCTGAGCTCACTCCACACATATTATAAAGTGTCTGCAGTGGCTGCCTGTGCTGTTGTGACCACAGGTCTTTACTGGTGTTTAAACTGGTTTGTCAGATTTCCTTTGGTCCTCCAGGCCAGAAGAAGAAAAGTTCTGCTGATACCTGGAGTGAGAGCTAAAACTGCGGCGCCATTTTCCTACAGCGGTCCTCACTGGGAGCATTTTAAAAATGCCATCAAATATTACATTAACTATTTGTTAACATTACATTTATTATTAATGTTTTTATTTTTAGTTCTGTCATTGTCTTAGTCTAATTTTGTACAATTTTAGAACGTTTCTGATTGATTAATTATATCTCATTATATTATTTATATTTTAGTTATTCAATTATCAAGTATTCTATATCGGTAAATAACTAAACTTTTATTTTTAATAAAGTTGCTTTTCTGTTGTGGTTACTAACAATTACAACAATTATTTCTTTAAACAGTTTACCCATTTTGTTTTAAATATTTAATTTTTTTAGATATATATATTTACACTTATTTACACTATATTTACACTTTATCTTTTTATATTTTAATTAACATTTATTTTTCTATGAGGTGTTAGTTCAACATTTTTATTGCCTTTTCAGCTTTGTTTTTCTGTCTCAACCTTTTATTGTTTCCTTGGCTCTTCGTTGTTTAGAACATCTGGTCTTACTGGACTGAATTGGTCATTTCCAGTCTCTGTAAATCACCTTTGTTACATTTGTTTGTATGAAAAATAATTCATAAACTCCCTGTGACGGACTGAAGGCATAGTACTTACAGTTGTCTCGTCTTCATGGAGCACCTGGTCATACCCGCTCAGAGCGACGCAGAAAATGATCGCCGTCACATCCTCAAAACAGTGGATCCACTTCTTCCTCTCTGACCTCTGACCTCCGACGTCAAACAGCCTGGAAACACGGAGCATGTCGGTTCAGAGCAGGAGCTAAAACTGGTAGCATTCAGTCCTCACAAGCTGCAGCAGGGGGCTTCTTTTTCTTCCACCTGAAATGGAGATTTTTAAAGGTGAAATGGGTTTCGACGATGCCGGTGGTCTTCACTCGGGTCCTCAGGATGTCCTGCTCTGTTGGCTGGTAATCTGCCGCCCCGATGCGGTCTAAACTGTCCAGGTAGCTGTCGACAACAGGAGAAGAGATGGGAGAATTACAGATCTACTGTTTTTAGTTGTTTGTTTTTGTTTTTTCAAAAACAGCGGCTTCTTGTTGCACTCACTATTGAGCCGAGTCATTCAGCTGGTATTCCCGGGCGCGGTTGAAGCACTCCTGGGTCCCCGGATCGGCCCAGAGACGCTTCATCGCAGCGAGAAGCTCGGCAGAGTACGGCTCCGTGTCCTCCATGCGACTGACGACGTCACAGACCAGCTTTGCGTCAGCCTGTTTCATAAGTTCAGGGGAACAGACACAGAAATATAATCTTGTTAATTATTCATCGCCAGCTGAGACGGTTTTGTGAGCTTTTTCTAAACAAACTTTTCAAAACCGCACATAAGTGAATTCATTACTCGTCCAGCTCTTCTCGGACACGTTCACATTTCAAGATTATATTAATAAAATTGAACTTCCTACGGATCAACTGTTCAGATGGTTGGGTGTGAGTGGGACTAACTTTTCTGTCCTTGTCTCCAAACTCAATCGTCAGCGAGTCCATGGCTCGAAGGATGGCTGCCAAGCTCTGGATGGTGTTGCTGTAGACCACAGGCTTATACTGCTTCACATCATCCCCAGAAAAGCCATCTTCATGGATAATCCTGCAGGCGTACAGAGATATTATCAGACAGGCACAAGCCTGGACTAAACAGAAAATTTAAAAAAATGTCTCAATTGTCCATATGTTCCTACATTTCAAAAACAAATGACTTATTACAGTAAAAGCTTCACTATTCCTGATTTTTCTGCAGCTGTACGTGCTTCTGCAGTGAGCTCTGGTCGTGTTTTCTTCTATCTTTCCTCCTTCTCTATCATGTTAAAGTGGAGCAGGAATTGATCCCATTCTCAGTCTGCGATGTGTAATTTGGCAGTAATGTGATATTTAAATCATTTATAATGCATGACGAGCGATGGAGTGAGATCAATCTGAGCTCTAATCAATTACGACCACACAAGGCCAGGAACAATTAAACTCCTTATGATCTGGTCCATCAGGCCCTCCTCACCCCGACTGACTGGATCTATAAGGAAACCGACCCGCCGTCCAACATTCATCGCGTCGTTCTCAAACACCGACTGACATCCGATGAGGACGTCAGATAAGGGATCACGGTTTTCATGTTTCCATCTCATCAGGGCACATTATGAAAAGATGCTTCGCTGCAGAGATCAGCCACATGGCCCGAATCTGCAGCAGCATCATCAAAATTAACTGTTTTATGGAATTAAAAAAAATTACCTTTGCAAAGGGAGAATGAAAACGGCTGCATTTTTGGGTTGCAGATTATGATTAATTGTATTTTGCCTGTTTAAAAAAATCACCTGCTTATGTTTTATTGTGGAAAATACCAGTTTTGCTTGAATGGAAACGTTTGCGTTTGATTAACATGCGTGGTTTTCTTCACAAAAATGCCTAAACTCTTCTGTCATATTTTGAGAGATAAAAATATTTGATGGTATAAAAAGTGTATAAAGTCAAAATAATTAGGACTCTTCTGTTTGAAAAAAATAATCAAATGAGCTAAAACAAGCTGGGTTTACACCATTAGAGTGTCTTTAAAAAGCATTATGAGTTATTAATGAAACTCCTTCTGACCAATACAGGGTGCTAAAGAGGAAAAGCACAAAAATAGACAACACTGACATTTCTGCAGCCGACTGGCGACAGCAGCACGCCTGCTTTATTCATAAAATCCACCCGGCTGCATGCATCACTTCACCTCACTTTACAACCATTTCGAGCCTTTGAACAGATTCCTCATGCCTGTTGATACTACACTTCAACTCCTTTCTCATGAATGCGACCAGGGAAAGGATTTCCACCGTAAGTGACAATGATGTCATCGCGCTCGCCTCCAATACCTGCACTTTATGACTCAAAGTGAGCAGTAAAACCCATCCATCCGCTGCCTGCCCAGGCCAGGGAAAGGCCCTCAGAGTCATTTGTAAACAGTGTTTTTGAGAAGCGTCTTGGGTTCGGGGCAGAGACCTGGGAGCACTGGCAGGGTAATGAGGTTGGATGGAAACAAGAGGAGGCTGGGCAAACTTCTCCCAAGATAAATGCTCAGTCCCATTTCACCTCTCGCTCCTCGTTCGTTCCTGAGGGGTCGGCCAAGCCAATTGTTTATGTAAAGTAGGGGGAGGAAGAAGCTGGAAAATACGCTCAAAAATGTAAAGATTTCCCCCGTTATCATCTTTTAAAAAGGCACAACAACCACTAAAATGTCCCGTTTGAAGAGTTCTCATATTGGCAGAATACTGTAAACCAACACAAAATGCTGCAAAATTGTAAAAAATATTCTTAACTTTTAAGATTCACCACTAACACAACTAGAACGTTCTGATAGATATGGAGTAGCACCAGGAAGACTAGCCATACAATTCTGCAGCACCTTTTTTGATGATTGTACCAAATGTACTATATTGGAAAAGAAACATAAATGCACTTTTAACACGTTAAGGTAGATTTACTTCTCAGTAGAATACATTTGGTCATTTTTTTTAAGAACGCCTGCTGCAGGATTGCAACTGTGTGCTAAGAACATAATGTGCACATGAAGTCAAATGTGTTTATGAAGTAGAAATAAGTGAGAACTGAGAATGCATCGGCTGCTTGAAGGAGTGTCGCATTTCTATCTGATTTAATACACAGGTACAGGGTTGACCCAAGGAAGTGGGATCCAGTCGTAACACTGCAGGGAGGTTTGTGTTTTTTCGTGCTGAAACATCTAGGAACTTGATTAAGAGGTTTAGGGGAGACAACAGCAGTCGTTTAAAACATCAAAGGGTGATTTAGATTAGACACGGGAAGGTTTAGATGCGGTTTTAGAAGCAATATTTCTGAGTAAATCCGCTTTATAGGCAAAGTACTCCCGGCGATATCAGGCACTTAAAGCCATTAAGATTAAAAGCAGAGGTATTCACTAATGGAGCAGTAGTGACCTCACTGTAATTCACACACACACACACACACACACACCCTGTACATGTCCCTAGCTGCACACTCCCTGTAGTCAAGCGAAACCCTCGTTAACTACATTTCAGCAGCCCCGGCGGTGAGCAGCGCCCTGGGACGGTGGCCGGCGGCCTGCAGGAGCTGTTCCGAGTCGCCGGTGCTCCTCTGGGGCTTCGGCCTCTCGAAACATGGCGGCCCAGCCTACCTCCGTGCAGACAGGGGAGGCGCAATCTCGGGCCTTTCACTCCGACTGAGTTTGTCAGCGGAGAAAACGAGACCGCAATTTGAAGGGAAAAAAAACCCGGTAACAATAAAAAAAAAAAAAGTAAACGGCACTTACTTCATCTGTTTGACAATGGTGCTTTTCCCGGACTCTCCGCCGCCTGCAAAGAACAGGGGCAGTGAGATCAGCACCGCGGACAGCTCCGCCGCCGCGCCGTGGGCGCAGCGAGGCGCCGCCGCCGCCGCCGCCGCCGCCTCTCCTCTTACCGAGCAGCAGCAGCTTGACGTCCTTGGCCGCCACCAGCCCGTCCTCCTTCAGGTTCTTCTCGATGGCCTTGCTCCGGTCCAGAGCTGCGCGCTCCTCGGCGCTCAGCGTACATCCCATGTTTCCAGGCGAATGAGCGATCCCGTCGTCTCCCCAGTCCGCCCTGTCCCTCGCCGACTCTCGGTCGCTGCGCTGCGTCTCACTTCGCTCTCTCCTCCGCGCTGGCCGCTACAGCATTAGGGCCCCGGATTGAGGGCGAAACGGAGCCGGGATCCCGGAACGGTCTTCTCTCCGCGAATGCGAGCCTGTCGCTCCGTGCCCTCGCTCAGAGGGGGCTGGGGGGGGGGGGTCGCTGTGACAGAGCCTGCGGAGTTGGGGTTGTTAGGTGGGGAGGGGGTCCAGCTCTCCCTCTCTCTCTCTCTATAGGGCGGCGCTGAGGATGACGAGCCTGCGCGCTTTCCGCGTATCTTTTCAAGGAAAGCACAGACGGGATTGTATGGCAGGCCGTTGTGACATATAATCATAAAGGCGGCTGTGATTTGGCTCAGTAGGACAAATAGCCACACTGCTCACAAAATTAAAGGGAACACTAAATTAATACTGTTGAAATGTATTCACCATTTTTATCTGTTTATTATATGTAAATTTCAGGTGGAAAGGGCTTCATGTTTACCATGTCATTGATGGTAAACATGAAGACCTTTCCACCTGAAATTTACATGAAGCCCTTTAAAAATTTACATGAAGTTAAAACTGAGACAATTTACATTCAGGTGGAAAGGGCTTCATGTTTACCATCAATGACATGGTAAACATGAAGCCCTTTCCACCTGGAATTTACATAAAATAAACAGATAAAAATGGTGAATACATTTTCAACGGTATTAATTTAGTGTTCCCTTTAATTTTGTGAGCAGTATACAAGTACACAAACATTGTACTCAAGAAAGAGTGTGACTACTTCAACATATTTACTCATGTTGAAATGAAAAGTCAACAAATCCAACAAATTACTCAAGTAAAAGACAAAAAGGGTATTCAAGTACCAAAATGAATTATTTAAAGGTGCAGTGTGTAACTTTTTTTTACATATTTGTTAAAACTGTCACTGTCCTGACAGTATAATATGAGACAGATAATATGTGAACAAAAATCAATGTCCTTCACCTCCCCCCTGAGCTACTACGCTGTCTGAAGAAATGGACTCTCCAGGTCAAAACCAGAGCCAGGAGGAGGGTCTTGGCGATGTCACTCACCCTCATGTAGTCGCTACTCAATGTACTAATGATGGAGAACTTACTGTTACAGGGAAACAGTTTATCTGCCATCATAGGAGGCCATGCTAACTACCATGAGCATTCATAATAGGTTATGCTAGCTGCAGGTAGCACAGTATTAAGACCCGCCTCCTGGCTCTGATTGGTTGTTTCTACAGTTGTTTCTGCTTGATTTTTTCACAAATTACCTGTCTCATACCATACTATGGCATAAGACATGCTATTGTATGAGACTGTCAGTTTTTGGAAACTGACAGTGACAGTTTCCAAAAATATGTAAAAGATACTTTTATAATCATTACATACTGCAGTTTGAAAGTGGGCCTATGTAGCTTAAAAATAGTTATTTTAGATATTTGTTAAAACTGAGACAAATAATCTGTGGGGAAAAAAATCAAGCTTCTCCTGGACTTGACTTTTTCAGATTGCCAGACACCATACACAACTTAGTGATGGTTTAAAAAAGATACAAATTAAACATTACATCATCAGATGTACCAAAACAGACAGTTATGTGGATTTTTGTATTAAAATTAAAATAATTCATATAAATAACATAATGACACATTTAGGCAAAAGAAACATTTCCCTAATCAATTCCCTTCAATATAAAACTTATAAAACTATCATATCTGTGCCAGGTGATCTTATTATTTTAAAATAAAATAAGCTTGTGCTTCATTCATTGAAGTTACCCACAATGGGTCAAGTATCCAGACATTTTACTCAGGCAAATCAAATTTCTTAATTTGATTTACAATGCATAGCGTTGTAAACATACTTTTTGTGCTGTTCTCACAACACATGTCAATGTGTAGCTTGACAACCAGCAATCAACTAATAAAAAGTCTTGCTTTTCTGAAATGAAGATCTTTTAAAAATGTGTTTTTCTGTAACTGAAATACAACAGAAGGGAAAAAATATTAGTGGTTAATACAACCCTCTTAATGCTACACTCAAAACGTTTTTGTAACTGAAAAGTAACAGAATGGGAAATTACTTAATAATATATATATCTTCCAGCTACGCTCAAAATTATATAAGTGCTTTATATTTTATCAGTGAAAAAAGACAGCATCAAGTGTAAGTGCCTACCAAACATATAAATACTTACGAACACAAAGGTTTTCCAAAGTAGAAAGCGTACAAAGTGCGTTCAGAGAGTTTATGAGCCGTTTACTTTCTCCTAACGGCCTAAACTCTTGTTGACATGGTTACCGGAGAAATGTACGTCCCAGATAGTTTGTTGTTAAGAGAGCTCACTCGGTCAGGTTTCTGCGAATACTATATGACAAAAATCGTTGGTAACAGGAAACACATTCACATTAGTATAAAGTTTCAAACTGATCAAAACCAATCAGTCAATTAATATTTAAAAATTTGATTATCACACGGACCAATATTGGTATTTTAAAGACCAAAATGAAAATAATTCATATAAATTACAAAATAACAAAATTGAGCAAAAGAAACATTTATTTAAATCATTTTCTTTCAATATAAAATCTAAGAAACTTTAACAAAAACCGCAAGTGTGTGTCTATATCTGGTCTTTTTATTTGGTTAAAACAAGCTTGTTCTTCATTCAGTAACGTTACTCAGTGGGTTGAGCATTCAGAAATGTTATGCTTCATAATAAAATTACTCAAGTAAAAGTAAAAAGTATAGTACTGTTGAAAAATACTCTTGAAGGTATTTTTTTTCCCCAAAATGTTACTGGAGTAGATGTAACTGGATAACTTAGTCACTATCCAACATATGATAAAACAACATTTCTGTTTGAAATAGTTCATTGTACGCGAGAATCTAAACTGAGATCAATCTTGGAAAAATAAAAATATCTGATCACCAAGATAAATCAGAAATCTTACTAGAAAAGTTAGAAGTTACCAAACACTGACAGTCCTTAGACGAATGGCACCATAGGCCATTCATCCCATCCAAGTGGATGGATGGGATGAATGGGATAATATCAGATAATAATTGAGAAATTATCTGGGATTCACAGCATAAACCCAGATAATTTCTTGGATTCTGGGATACAAGAAATTATGCCAGTTAACTAGGGAATTTAAATCCATCTGAAAAATAACATTTTTACTTTCAAAACTTATATTTTAATTCCCAATTGAAACTAGGAAATTCTAATTGCGGGATGTCCAGATGTCTAGAGTGGCTTTTGTCTTACAAAGTAACAGTATTGTGACGTAAAATTTATTTTTAGAAATTTTTTTTTTCTTTTTGATTAGGAAAACTGAATTATAGACGTTTGCGCTGAATATTTATATGATAAATTGGCCTGCCATATAGGAACTGTCCGCGCGAGACTCACCTAACAATCTGGTTTACGTCAGAGCCGCCGAGCTCTAATCACGTCCGATGAAAGATGGTTAAAAATGACAGAAATATTGAAGTGACAAGTGTCGCTTCGTGTTCTGGTGTCATTGGTGGAAATCGTGGCGGTGTTATGGAGCTGAAATGTCCCAACTCGACTGCCGTCACTTGTCCTCTTTTCTCCAGCACCTGGGTGACGTTTAATCGTGTCAACAACATAAGTAGGTCTGAAAAACACCGGGTGGGGGACATGGAGCACTAAGTGAACCTTTAATTACGTCAATAATATGGCAGGAAATCCACGTACTGCGTACGTAAATTTAAGTTAATGATGGGGGTTAATTCGGCTGATGTTATGTGGTGTAATAGGAGCTGAGAAACTACAATGTAACATTAAAACGTAAATATTATAATCAGAAACTGTATTACAGTTGATTCTCAATTATATCTGATTATACGTTAAAATTAAAAAAATATATTACAATTTAAATAGTAGGAAATTTCTGTATTTAAGGTTGTAATTTTATAGGTGTAAAGTATCTAAAATATATAAAGTACATTGAAATGAATTAAAATATTGAAAAGCTAATATTCAAAAAATAAACTCATCTACATTACACACATTGATACAACTTAGGCATTTATCACTGCTATTCTAATGTTGTACTAGCTAAATAAAATCAATTTTGCATTTATATGAGCTGACTGAAAAAGTAGGTTTATTACAGTACACTATGTAATACTTGGTCAGTGCTCCTTTTGCATGAATTACTGCACCAATGTACTGTACAATTACTAGCATAATAAACCTTTCAGTTGCATTTATGTACTTATTTAAGAGCACTTGTATGTGCTAAACAAGTCACAAGGCATTTAGCTTTTTGATATCCCTGATGGATTGTTTGGAAAAAAAAAAATCACAATTTAAGTTTTATGCCAGTTTTTTTCTGTTTTACAGTGTAATGCAAACTGCCAATGTGTGTTACTGTAACTGAAGCTTTTTCCAATTAGATTTTCCGCAAACAAAAATGCTGCTGTTTGTACAAATTACACTCTATAGAAATAATTTATGCATCAAAACCAAGCGTCTGATTTGAGGGAATATAAGCTTTGTTGCTGTAGGTTTTACGGTTTTCTTTAAAACAATTCATGGGCACAGGCTCCCCGTCCTCCACTGGGCTAAATAAACCTTTTCAGCTCTGTCTCTCTTTCACCTCTCTTCAGTTTTTTTCTCTTTAGTTGTCTTCAGCTGTCTTTTTCAGCTCTTTTCAGTTTTTCTCTTTAGTTGTCTTCAGTTCTGTCTCTTTCACCTCTCTTCAGTTTTTTCTCTCTAGTTGTCTTCAGCTCTGTCTCTTTCACCTCTATTTCAGTTTTTTCTCTTTAGTTGTCTTCAGCTCTGTCTCTCTCAGCTCTCTTCAGTTCTTTTTTTCTTTGTCTTCAGCTCTGTCTCTCTTTCAGCTCTCTTCAGTTTATCTCTTTAGTTCTCTTCACCTCTGTCTCTGTTTTTAGCTGAAGAGCTTTACCTCTTCAGCTCTCCAGTTTTTTGTCTCTCTTGAGCTGTTATCTGCTCTGTTTTTCTCTTCATCTTTCTTCAGTTTTTTCTCAGTATCCTTTGGCACATTCTTTAAGCAGATCAGCATTCCCACTGCTGTTTCTAAAGTAAAAATAATCTAGTTACTTCCAACGACTGCTTGTCCATGTTGGAGTTTGTGCCCATACCATAAAGCTGTAAAAAGTGTGCGTGATAAAAGCTTCTAATCCAGCCATCACATCTGGATGGACGGTCAAGCAGAGTATGAACGAGGAAGAGTGGAGGGGGTTGAATCCAACCCTGTCCATCTATCTGATCTGTGGTCGACATGATAAGATACAGACACACACACACACACACACACACACACACACACACACCTCGGCCATGAAGCTCCCACAGAGAGACTCAAACACCCACATACACACACATTCAGCAGCAACACTGGCCATCACTAATTCAGTCGTACGCAGAACGTGCAGATGTGTGAGTGACTGAGTGATGGCGGCGAACGGGGGGAAGGATTAACACCAAATTACACCTGAGGGAATTTAGACAAAATTGTGTTTTCAGTTTTAATTACACTAATGCATCAAACAGAAACATAAGCCTTCTTTCCACAACCATTTAATTTGCTAGAGCCCATTTTATCGAAAAAAAAAAAAATCAATATCCTTCAGTTGTGTTGTCACTGGAAGCAGGACCCAGCAGGTTCGATCTGTAACACGATAAAAACGGTTTGCACAGTGTATTAAACTCCAAATTGCATTTTCTTTTAACAGTGATGACAGATTACTTCAAATAAACAAAATTATTGTTTATTTGAGGGAAAAAGATCTGAATCTCTTTCCCTCCCACACACACACACACACACACACACACACACACACACACACACACACACACACACACACACACACACACACACAC
>CAEGAF010116047.1:0-13124 GCA_903067075.1 Micropoecilia bifurca
TTTGTTGTTGATTTAATCGTGTATTTATTTTATCATCTTCACTTCCTTCCAGGTTCCAGTCTTCCTCCTCCTGTCCTGACCGTCTTTCCTCCATCCAAGGCTGAGCTCCAGTCCAACAAAGCCACTCTGCTCTGTCTGTCCACTCAGTCTGGACCTTTTGCTGATGTCAGTTGGCTGGTTGATGGGAGTCCAGTGAGCAGTGGGATCTCCACCAGCACTGCTGTTCAGAGACCAGACCAGACTTTCCACATCAGCAGTTCTCTGTCCATCCAGACATCAGACTGGAACATGAACAAGGTTTACGCCTGTAAAGTGTCTCTGGGCTCCCAGGCTGCAGAGAAAACCATCAACAAGTCAGGATGTCCTGCTGAAGAATAGCAGAAGATCAGAATCATCATTTATAATCTGCTTTTTGTTCACTTTGTTCTTTGCAAGACTTAGAAAACTTGTTTCTCTATTTAGTGTGCTTGACAACTATTGTTCTCTTGGCTTTATTTTTCATTAATAAACTATAGTTACAGTGGAAATGTGAGTCCATGTGTATTTTTCATACATGAATGAGAGTAACTGTGTCACAATAAAACATTTTCTCTGTAATCGGATGTTTGTGCAGTCAGCTGTCAAATACACTAAGAAATGTCCATACACCATGTTTATTCATCAATTTTTATACTTTTACACTGTATGTTCTTTACTAAAATATTATAAAATATAGAAATATATTTCTACATTGTGGAGTTTCAAATATTTAGATTTTCCTAAGACAGAAATCTAACAGTCCAAAATATTAATGATATTGTCATTTTCAAAAAATGATGAGAAAAGTCTGAAAAAAGATGAAAATTTGAAACTGGGGGGTTATTTCCAAACCTGGTGAAGCATTACGACTCAGTCTCTTCTTTTACAGGATGCACCTGCAGGCCTCCTCTGCTTTTGTTCCCTCAATATGTAAATATTGGACTCAAGTCTCAGAGGGAACACTTCCTGAAGTTTTAATCTTAACATAAGAACTTCATGAATCACAAGTTCTAACTTCACACTGGAGCAAATTTGTGAAAGAAATATTTGAAACTTTAAAACAAAATAAAATAAATAAAAATTCAACAACAATCTGTAATGTTAAAACGATTTGATCAGATGACATCACATCCCCCTCCTGTCAGTCATTCCAGATTCAGCCTCATGTTGGACACCTCCTGCAGCTCCTTCTCTCCTCATTCTCCTACACTTTTGTTGTTTTTTTATTTGTGTTTTTGACTCACAAAAACTTCACAAATGATGATTTAAGCATAAAATACATGTTTACAGTTCCACAGAAAGCTGAAACCTGAACTCTTGACTTACATAAAATAATGAAAATAGAGGAAATGTTTGGATCTACATCCTTTGAGAGCAAATAGGGAGGAGTAGCTAGATGACAAAAGATTAAAAAGCATTTCTAATCTGTTATCACTGTTTACATGACTCAGTAAAACTGGTCCCTTCATAATGTATTGGGTTAACTATGTTTAAAGGTAAAAGAAAAAAAATGGTTTAATTAAATCTGTAAGTCCACTCAGTTCTCCTTGCTGAGAGTTTACATTATAATGATCAACAATTGAGCAAAATTTGATACATGATAATAAAAAACCTGATGGTAGTTTGGACAGAAGAGATTCATGAGAGGAGAAAGTAAAATTAGTTTAGAGAATTTTGTTTCTTTCTTATTTTTACTCATATTATTTTAACAATAAGTATATAGTTTTTTTTCTTGTATTATATCTCTTCTTTTCATCAAATTATTTTATTGTTTTTGTGCAGCACTTTGGTGCAGTTTTAAAAATGTTTTAAAGCACTATATAAATACATTTATACAATTAATAAAATTAGTAATTAATAATTAATAAAAACACAAAATATGACCGCTACTATTACTATTAACCATTATATCAATACAACTATAATTTCATAATAAAACGTTATTTCATTAAGCATTGATATTCTTCAAGTACTGTAATGTCCTTTTATGTTAATGTTGTTTATTTTTTTTAAATTAGTTATTAAAATATTTTATGGATTGTAACATTTTAAACTATACAGAATTTATAAAAATTAAAATGTTATTGTGTGATAATAGTGTTTATATTCTGCTAAAGTCTCAGAAAGCAGAAGTGAATCTGATTTGAAGAAGGTGGGGGGGCCAACTTCACTCAGGTGTTTTAGTCATGGTGTGAATCACTGTGGTACAGCTTCACTAGCAGAACTATCCCATGTGCCACAGTAATACACTGCGGTGTCTCCTGTTTCTGCCTGCTTTATAATAAGCTGGTAGTCAATGTTTGATGTGGCTTTAGAGTTAAATCTGTCAGAGGAGAAACCTGCTCCGAAATAAAGGGAACTGTGAGAATGATAAAACCTCAGAATGTACTGAGGAGTCCCACCAGGAACCTGTTTGTACCAACTGACATAATGGCTATCATCTCTCTGAATGTTGCAGCTGAGAACAACCTGTTGTCCTGTAGAAACTGAGTGAACAGCAGGAGTCTGGGTCAAAACTTTAGCTGCATCAGCATCTGTAAACGTACAAAGACAAAGGCATGAGTGAAATGTGTGTTTGAAAATGAAGAAAATAAAACAAGACAAAAGAGCAACTTACATGTTAGAGCAGAGATGACAGTACAGAGAGTCCACAGCATGTTGTCAGTTTGTGACTTTAATCTTGTTTTGTAATGACACTGTGAGATGAACCTGTTTGAGTGAAAGAAGAAGACAGACTGAGACTTATAAACAGTCTAAGGGGAGAAAACAGGGAGGAGAGGATTCTGTAATATGTTGATTCACTAATTTAGATAAATTGATGAGTAGGGACTGTGCTGTTCAGACAAGCTTTACTTTTTTAAAGTTTTTAGTTTTAACTTTATCTTCACACTTCAAATTCAATTAAAAAAAAAAACAGTCAATAAATCAGACCCAGACTTAGAGTCCTGTAGAGTCTTATTCTGATGTTCTGGACAATTTAACGTCCTAATTTTCTATCCTGTCATTTTGTAATTTCAAGTGATAAAGGAATATTTGTCTTCCTGATGTTTGTGTTGTTCACTTGTATATTTGAATCACCATAATTGTTTTCTTAATTTTCTTGTTAAGCTATTTGCAGAAAACAGGCATAATTCAAAGTTTTCTTTGAAAAACGGCTAAAATCAGTGCAATGTTCAAATGTTTATTTAAAGTTTGTTTATGGATAATAGTCTTGTTTATAATCAGTTATTTGGTTTGTGGCAGTCCTTCTTACTGAAGGGACGACTATACTATTTGATTTTTGGGCAGAATTAAATGCAGCCATGCCACATTATTTTTATTTATTAATATTTTGTAAACATATTTCCATCAAGTCTTACATTATTCAGATAAAAAATAACAATAATAATAATGTGGCTATAATGATGTAGTAAAAAATAGCAAATATAAAACAGATGAAATAATTAATTCTAACAAAACACTAGTGGAACGTTTATTTAACATGTTTACTCTCTTCTATACAATGTGTTATAAGGTCACCTATGAAAGCAAATCAAACTATGTTGGAAACTCTCAGTCTCAGTTAAAGCTGTTCATTTCAGAGCTCACTTAACATGAGGCACAGTGAACCTGCAGCCTTAGACTTTAGTTTCCTATAAATTGTGAAAACTGCAAAAATCAAACCAATCAGGAATGTTTGTCAAGGCAAAAACAGTGAATGAAAGTAAGTTTTAATCTGCGTACAGGTGTAACGGTGTAAGCATTTATCAGACTAATTATGACTAATTTTGTTTATTCATGTACAGATTGTGGTGTCTTAGCATCTTTCACAGTGATCTTTGTGACTTCAAGGAAACTTAAAGAGTACAGCAATGAACAACTAGATATTTTATTTCAGCAGTATGATTTGAAAATCTAAAAAAATGATGAAATGAGATTATGTTTTACTGTAATAAAAGTCTTTAAAGTTATATTTTCTTAATTCGATTAACACATTTTAGGAATCAATTTACCAAATATTTACAACAATGTAAAAATGGCAGTAAAAACACATTTCAAGACATGTTAAGAGAAGCAGGACAGTAAAAAAACATTAGTTCATTACATAAAAGACATGACAAAATTTCACTTATATGTTTAATATAATATTGACAACAATATATTTGATTCAAAAATGTCTTTCAGACTATGAGCTTCAGAGCTCCTCCTCCTGTCACTCTCAGTTTGTGTTGTATTAAAAGCCTCCTTATGGCACATCCTCTCCTCATCCTCTAATCTCTATCATCTGTCAGCAGTAAGGTGACTTTACACATTTCAAGATCATTCTCAGAAAACACTGACACCATGATGGGGACCCTCTGCACTCTCATCACTGCTCTAACATGTAAGGAGGTTGACTTACTGCAGACTGAAGCTCAGCTGAATTTATCAGTCTGTGTTTCTTTTGACTTCATATCATCTTATTTCTAGGTGTGAGTGGTGTGACTGTGCTGACACAGATGCCTCCTATAGTGACAGTGAGGAAAGGAGAGACAGTCACCATGGACTGTAACCTGGCGACTGTTCCTGACAATGTTGCACGTTGGTATAAACAGATTCCAGGAGGAGTTCCTCAGTGGGTGCTGAATTTCTATCACATCTGGAGTTCACCAAGCTATGGTTCTGGGTTTTTATCTCCAAAGTTCACATCAACTCATCAGTCATCAACAGGTTATCGTTTAATCATCAAGAGTGCAGAAGAGCCAGACTCTGCAGTTTATTACTGTAATACATGGGATGACTCTGTCAATAATCATGTATCACAGTGATTCATGCCATGACAAAAACCTCAACACAAACACTTCTGCTTTTTGACAAATGGTGACCTGCAGGACTGAAAAATAACAAAGCCATTCAGAAAAAATTCTTGGAAGTCTCTGCTTTTTACTGTTTTATTCATTATGCACTTTTGTGCTTATTTGTTTAAAATATTGAAGTGCCTTTGTAAATTGTTGGTTTTTAAATGTCCAGTGTAACTCAATTGACAATTTAACAGATAACAACACTGTGATTTGAAAAACATATATATTGGATCAAACTTTTACACCTAATGTCTTTTTTAAAGTTCTATGTTTTTGTAAGATTCCCCTCCATCTAATTGTCATGGGGAAAAAAATGTTTCAAGTGCATTTTAATAATAACACTGAATTTCAATTTTCTATTTAACATTTGTACAAATCTATAAAGTTATTGCCGACTTCCACTTTTATGTTTGCAATGTTATATAAATAATCTTATGTTACAAAGTTCACAAAGTGTGAAGATCAGACCAGAGATCTTTTCACAGTAAGAGAAGTTCAAGTGTTCAGTAGAAAGACATTTCTACATAGCACATGTTCAGACAATATTCAAATATCAAATACATAAATAAAAGGAAACGCTTTGATTCCCATAAAATGTGAAACATGTCTTAGAATCCACATTTGTTCATCAGCCTCCATGTAACGTAACTTGTCAGTTCACTTTTATCCAAAAAATGGCCACAGAGCTACTACAAAATCTTATCAAACATCTAAAAGTTGAATTTGCAATACTTATGAAAGTTATTGAGGCAGTTTTGTCAAGGTGACTCAACAGAAAAATCGGTGTTATCATTTGGGATTAGGACTTTTTCTTTTAGAATAAAACAGATAAAACAAAAAACCTGATTGTCTGGTAGAGATATGAGCTGGCAAAAGACAACAAAGAGATACACTGAATTTTTCAATTAAAAATGACATATTAGACTCATGAATCTCCTCCTCCTCCACTTCTCCAGTCCTCAGGGTCTTTATAAGCCTCTGTTTCTCTCCTCCTTTTCAGTCCAGCCTGCTCACCGTTCTCCTACACAGAAAAAGAAACAAAAACATTTACAACACAAATTGACAAAATGCTGGGAATCGTCTGGAGTCTCATCACGGCTCTAACATGTACGATTCTTCTCAGATTATTGAAGATGATACATGCAAACCTTTTAATTCAACTGTTTCTCTCCATGTGTTGTCAGGTATTGATGCAGCAATAACATTGACCCAGGAGCCTATCAAGGCAGTCTCAGCAGGACAAGAAGTTGTTCTTAACTGCAACATTCAGAGATATGATACAAATTCTGTCAGATGGTACAAACTGGTTCCTGGTGGACGACCTCAGTATGTTCTGCGTTTTTGGCACGATGACAGTTCACTCTACTTTGGAACAGGATTCTCTTCAGATCGATTCAACTCTAAATCTTCATCAAACGTAGATTATCAGTTCATTATTAAGCAGACAGAGTCAGGAGACTCTGCTCTGTATTTCTGTCAAACATGGGATGACTCTGCATCTGAAGCTGTATCACAGTGATTCACAATGTGACAAAAACCCAAACATCCAACTGATCAAATATGTGAACATTTAATAGTTCAAAACACACATTTCTTACTATAAACAGAACTGCCACTGTTTAAATGTGTCCACAGAGACCAAAGTGAGTTAGTGTGTTTTCTGTTAAAAGCAGAAAGTTGAAGAGACTGAGATGTTTTCAGTGAAAGTTGTTCACAGCAGGATGTTTCACTTCCATTATGTCATCAGAAACAATGAGGAGGATTTTGTACGGCGATGTATACAAACTGAAACATTGTGGTATTCGGACCGGGAACCAAGCTGATTGTCACAGGTAAGAATGTGATTTAATTACTTTAAAATAAGACTTTTTTTATTTTTAGATTTCATTACACTTCTTTTTTTTCCCCTTTGTGTACTTTTGTGTTGCTAAAATTTTAAAAATAAGCTATTTTGATGTTCTTATCACATTTGTGTTATCCTTTCACAAAAACATCAAGTTACACCACAGGTTAAATAAATAATAGTAATTTAACATCACGATGTAGAATATCATGTGTCAAAAGTGAATTATCAAAATCAAAGGGTTGACAGTTGTGCTCATCTTTGAACCAAAAGTAGTTACTGACAAACTAACAAAGGATTCACATACAATCTGCTCTTAGGTTTGTTGTTTGCAATGAAAGTACATTGGAAGTAAAAAGCTAATTATATTAATTTACATTTTTGAATATATATATTCTTAAATGTTATTATATTCTAAATAAAAAATAAGATTATATTTAGAAAGAGAAAGCTACCAGCAAAAGGAATTCACAAATTAATGAGCATAAAAATAATGAATAAATTGTGAAATGAATCTCAGAAATGAATAAACCTCAGAACAGTCATTTATAACACACATTTTTATAAGCTGTGTTTTGCTCTTGTTTAATATTCATTGTCATGTTAATCCACTTCAGAAACCTTTTTAGAATTACTAACATTTTCATCTCTGTGAATATTTTTTTTGTTCTTAAATAATGTATTTTTCAGTTGATTGTTATAACTATGCCTAAAGTTAGTTGTACTCTCTGTTTTCACCAATTATTGCTTTGTTGTTGATTTAATCGTGTATTTATTTTATCATCTTCACTTCCTTCCAGGTTCCAGTCTTCCTCCTCCTGTCCTGACCGTCTTTCCTCCATCCAAGGCTGAGCTCCAGTCCAACAAAGCCACTCTGCTCTGTCTGTCCACTCAGTCTGGACCTTTTGCTGATGTCAGTTGGCTGGTTGATGGGAGTCCAGTGAGCAGTGGGATCTCCACCAGCACTGCTGTTCAGAGACCAGACCAGACTTTCCACATCAGCAGTTCTCTGTCCATCCAGACATCAGACTGGAACATGAACAAGGTTTACGCCTGTAAAGTGTCTCTGGGCTCCCAGGCTGCAGAGAAAACCATCAACAAGTCAGGATGTCCTGCTGAAGAATAGCAGAAGATCAGAATCATCATTTATAATCTGCTTCTTTCTGTTTGCTTCTTACATCATTTAGGAAATATGCTTCCTTATTTAGTGTTTATTTGACAACTATTGTTTTCTTGGCTCTCTTTTTCATTAATAAATCATTGTTACATTTCAAATAAGTGTTCATGTGTGTTTCGTTATTTATTATTGAGAGTAGTTATGCCCAAGTAAAAGATTTGCTTCAAATGCGATGTTTGTGAAGTTTGATATCAAAGAAGCTAACAAAATGTCAATACTTCATGTTTATTTATTTATTACCTTTAATGTTTTCATAATTTATTGTTTAACACCACTTGTATATGTCCTAAAAGGCATATATGCTCTGTAAAGTTTAAACTACTTAGTTTGGTGGGCCTAAAAACATAAAAGACAGATTCTGAGTAAGTCATAATGTCTGATAGAGATGAACAAGCGAAACTGAGCCTTTTTTTAACAGCCAGCGAAGCATCACTTTGCTTCTCGCTGTCTCTTCTTTTACAGGATACACCTGCAGGCCTGCTGTGCTTTTTTTTATATTATAAGTAAATGATGAAATCTAGTTTCAGAGGGAACAATCCCTGATACACTGAGGTTTTAATTCTTCTTGTTTAACAAATTTACATCTAATACCAATATATCAGGGTGTATATTTTTTATGTTGGAATTGGCAAAGAAAAATCTCTTTAATTGGTAAAACTGTAGACTTAATCCTTTATCATTGCACTAAACACATAGCTCATAATCTAGCCCTTCAAAATAAGTCTATTTTATGAGGAAAAACGATCCATCCACTCTCTTTGACTTTTTTAGTTGTACTTTTTTAAAGTGTTTGCATGTCCTCGGTTACTTGTAATTAAAAAAAGGAAGATGTTGTAAATCACAATATTATCTTTTTTGTTTAAATGCAGCAACTGTAAGGCTGATAAAAGCATGTTCTACTTTGTTTTCATCAACCAACAGCAACTCGTTTTCTCAGTCTTGTAAATCTTGTCATCACTTGTTTTTGAGGAAAAGCTGGGTTCTGATCCCTCCCAAAGTGACCATTAAAACAAGGTTGGGATGTATTCTAGTCACAATCTGCACAGATCATCAGTCCATCCGTAACTCTGGACAGAAGTACAGCCAAACGACACACAGAACAGCCGTTTTAATAGTTATTATAGCAGAAACATGAAGTGCAAACCAATGAGAGTTATAATTACTCAGTACAGAAATAAGCGTGCAGTCTTGTAAGTTAAGCATGTTACTGCTTAACATGCTGTTGAGCAGTAAGACATGTTACAGAGTAGTAGGCCAGAAAAGATAAACGTCATTTTAGATTTCTTTTAGCAGGGTTTATACTATACATGCTGAGAATCAGAATCAAAAATACTATATTAATATGCATAGAAAAAGAATTATGACAAATCAGACATCTGATTAATAGCTAAAAGTTTGAAGATAATAAAGGATAGATCGATTGTCCCATTAAGATAATCCATTAGCATAGAGGTGTTCTATCAAAGATTGCCGATATTTTGTTTCACCATGTTCCTCTTTACTAGCTGCTACTAGTATGTAAACTTGTGCTGACACATAGTTTCATTTTGCCTCCTTATTAACAATGGGTATTTTAACATGCTGCATCTAAAGCAAACTCCATTTGTCTAAATTATGCTATAAAGGTTTCTGATTATTGATTATATTATGTACAAGACACATTCTTTGTATTTATACTACAGCAATGTGCAGGCACAAAAAAACCAGTTGAATATTGAACAACCAGGTGGATGATGCCACCTAGTGGCAGAATATGACCAGGAAAGGTGGAACAACAATCACTACATGACATGGTTCATATTCCGGGTCATTAGTGATCAGCCCTGAAAACCCTTTCCCATTACATCCAGCACTCTAAAAGCATAGAACAATAGTTATTGTTAGAATCAGACAATAGTTAGCAATCAACAGTTTTACTGTCTCTGAGTGCCTCTCCTCCTGGCTCTGAGCAGTGTTGGCTGATTGATGAGCCTCCTGTCCAGAGCCCTCCGCTGCGCTCCAAGTGGAGACCTCAGACCAAAGCTGGGAGGAGTCCTGGACACTGACCAATGAGGCAAGGTGAATCTACCTTCTTTAATATCATCCACAAAAGCCTCCACTCCATCAAACTTTGAGGTGAGCTTCCCCAGCTCGTCTTTCAGCGAGTTGAACTTCTGGTACAGATCTCCCAGAGCCTCGGAGAGAGGCTGGATCCTAGGCACACGGAGACATGAACTAATTAAAATGATCTCACTGTTTCAATAAGCTGAAGAACACAGCCAAGACAAAATGGCAACAGTGTGTAAGTCATAACATGATGTTGAGCAGAAACAGCCACACAATCAGCAAGGACACATGGAATCACAAGAACAAACGTCTCTTTTAAAAAGATTTTTAAAAAGTTGCGCAACTAATAGATGTTCTTGTAGATCAAAGTCCAACAAATAGCTGTTTGCTCTGTTGTGTCATAAGCCGTGTCTCTGGAGGAATGACTTGGAGAGTTTCAGGAATACTAGATATACCAGAAACATTTCACATTGCTGAAACATTTCCCTCTCTTCCATTTGGCGCACTCCAAAGCAGAAACATGTTACATAATATTCTAATGTTGCAAGAGGACCAGGGGTTTGTCGAGAGTGTTTTTAATGGAGCTCGTTCCCGCCGCCTTGGTTCGGCGCAACTCACCTGGTGTATTCAGGGAGAACAGAGCCGTGGTCATGGATCAGCAGCTCTTTCACTTGGGTTATTATAGCAAATTTCCAGTTGTCCAGCACTTGAGTCAGGTTGGAGCAAGCCTTCCTGCTGGTGTGTTCTGGTGAACACAGACATCTGTGTAAGAGTGTTTGACCCAATGCGTTTAGTAATTGTTTACAAGAACAAGAGGTCATTCCTTGCCTTTTGGATCCCAAGCGGAGGTTTCATGTTTCCATTTCTGAGTTGCAGATGTTGACAGCATGCAGAACAGAACCAGAACCTTCAACACCATTGTTTTAACTTAAAGACAGAAAAATAAAGTTAAACTTAAAACAACACATTTTTTACAATTTTCTATACAACCTCTTAAGTTTAAACAAGTTAAAACCATTAACTTAATTATTACAGAGTTAGGTATAAATGTTAAATTGTCATATATTTCAACTTTGATTAGCTTGACATGTATCTTTTGTGGTTTACCTTTATGTGAGGCAGTTTCCAAACGCCAGAGTAAAATCCTTCAGGAACCACACAGATGAAAAATAAACTCTCTTCTTACTGCCTCTCCAACCTCTCTGTGCTTTTCCTCCACCTGCTCCTCCCGACGTCAGTGATGAAGGGTGGTGACAGAATCTGATATTTTAGCATGTGTTTACAGGCCTGGGTTCATATGCACTGAGTGAAAAACAGAGAAATCCCTTCCACTTTAGATTCCTCACAAGATCTTGAATTCTGTGCATCTCTTACATTCCTAATTGACCTACACATCATTATTTTATTATTTTTTTTGTTGGAATCTTGTGACTTTTCACCCCCTTATCAACCTGCAGCAGCGCTCCCTGTGGGCTCTGATCCTGAGGAGGTGTTAGATGGAGGATTATGGCTCCAAACTAACATTCTTACTGCCTACTGTAATAAAATCTGTTAACCATCTGGGCTGACAGGCACAGTCAGCATCAGGCTTTTGCAGCTGCCACAGATGATAGAAACTTGCTGACTCCAGAGGACTTATTAGATCGAAGTGAATGAAAAGTTTAAATTGGTTACATCAAACGGTCGGTTTTACGTTTCTATTCAACTGAGTTAGATTTAAAGACAAAGCACACACCACTTCCGAGAAACTCTCTCATTCGTAAACTGCTTCCAACCCTTATCGAAATGAGCTGCTGAGTGATTTATTACACCAAATTCGCTCAGTTTGACATTTATCCATCCTTTATAATTCACGATTATTTATGTGGTGATAATCTAACTTCTGATGCAGTATGAGGCAACTTGTTCCCTACAGTCCAAATGCTCCGAGGCATTCCAACATCTGGGTAGGTGAAGTAGGATGGTTATTTCAGAGACAAGAAGATATAAATCACTGCAAATAGAAAATATAAATCTTTTGTTTGTTCTTGTCCAGAAATGATCATTCTTTAGCACATTTGGGGGATTCTGCTAATATCTGCAGCCAACTGGATGAGGCCATTTCTGGGACGGTCCAGTCCCAAACATCTGGACCGTCTTTGAACTCAGAGACATTACAGTTGTCCCAGCTTAGTGTAAGGAGAATTTAAGAGATAAGGCGTGATGACCTGGAGTCTTTAGAACAGTTCATGGTTGGATTTAACAAAAGTTTATGTGTTTGTTCGAATATCTTTAAAAATAACTCTAGCATCTATTAGTGCGGACAAGATCATAAACCACAATTGAAATCGACCCTTTCAAAAGCTTTACGCGATATGTCCTTCCTTTTTTTGCTGGATTTCCATCTTAGGTGCTGACAGCAATGCAAGAGACGGGACAGAACAACTTACATGTTTTTTAATTCAATCCGAATACAAAGATGTTAGCTGTTTTGAATCAATCTTTCTCCAAGAAACCCATACTGGAGAATTAGAAAGGATCTTAGAAACAATAACTCACTTATTTCTTTTTTTTTTTATTGCGGTTTCTTTGTTTTGTTCCCACTTATGCTCTCATTTCTGTAGTTTTATAAGTTTTAATGTAAAATTTTCTAAATACTTCTATATTTCATGTACTTTTGGGTCTAAGGGTTTCAATAAAGACATTGTTAGTCTGTCACAATCCAATGTTAATGTTTTATCTAAGCCACATTGTGAATGTACTTGACCAAGACTTGTGATGATAACCCTTTACATCACACACTCTGCTCTTGAAACTGTTCAAAAACTATATGCAGAGATTTATGAAACACACTACTCCAACTTATGAATGCAAAAAGTGCAGCGAGAGAAGAGAAGGGAAAGAAACTGACCAGACAGCCCACAGAATCAAGAAGTTTAGGCAAGATCTATTAAACTGAACATCGAAATCAGCTATATTGTTCGGTCCTTACAGCGATTCTCCAGATCGGTTGCACCACAGGTGGCTGACTTACAATGTATTTATCCAATTTGCCTGAGGTTAAGACAAGTATTATGTAGTGTAAAAAAACACACACACAAAAAAACATTGACTATCAGATACAAGACTATTTGATAAAGATAAGTATTTAGCAGCAATTTGAATCACTCATCTACTCCAATTCAAGTATATTTCATGTTTGCTTATTGGTCTCGATTCTTAACTTACTACATGATAGAAA
>CAEGAF010116051.1:0-13935 GCA_903067075.1 Micropoecilia bifurca
CCGGAGTACCCGGAGAAAACCCACACATGCACAGGGAGAACATGCAAACTCCATGCAGAAAGGCCGGGGCTGGGAATAGAACTGTTGCAAGGCAACAGCTCTACCAACTGCGCCACTGTGAAAAATATCTATATATATAGCCTATATTAAAAAAAATTCTTAGATTGTAAACAAAGATCAAGACAAATATTTCACTCCACAACTGTCAGTTAACGTCTAATTTGTTGTATAGAATTACACATAAATACAAATTAATTTGCACAAATTTCATTAAAAAAATATATGTATATATACATACATATAAACATGCATCCAATATATATTAATCATTATTTATTTGTGCCATTATTAATTAATCATTATTTATTTGTGTTTGTATAGTTAAATATGTATTATTATAATAAATTATACACACAGCCATATATATATATACTGGTATTGTAGTGACCAAAACTCAAAGGTGATCAAAACAAAAGGTGAATCAAACTCAAATAGTCGCCTGATGCACATGGATTCTGGTTTACGCAGCAAAAAGAAATCAAAAGTCAAAATATGGTTCTTTGGTTTTATTTGCANCCTGTTCACTGACTGACAAAATGAAAACCGATGTGACTGATTAGCTGGTAAAAAACCTTGTGACCACCACGTGCATAATAAGCTACCTAATTACTTATGTTAATTAAGTAATTCACCTAATTAACTAAGTGAATTGCTAAACAAAAATCTTATTCTAAACCACAAATAAAATAAAAATTTTAATGATAAATCAACTACGAAAACAAATGGGTCTGCTGAAGCCCCTTTGCATATGCTATTCGTATGCTAAGTAGAATCGTTAGCTCCTCCCCCTCCTAGAGTCGTTAGCTCCATAGACATAATATAAGAGTAGACCCCGCATTCGCTGCTCCGGCACAGGAAATACGGCGGCCATCTTGGAGCGGTAGTCCCTCCTATTTTGCTCAATCAAAACAACAGAAGATGCCTCTTCTGAGGGATATTGTTATTCGGATCTATGGATTATTGATGTGAGGCTCCACAGACAAGTAAGGTGGACATATTATTGTGTATATATTGTGATTGGAATATTTATTTACTGTATTTATGTCCATCACCGAGAAACCAGCTAATATTAGCTACAGTGTTTGGTGTAATACGGGTTCAGTCCCGCTATGCAGGCTAACTGAGATTCTGTAAATCTAAAAAAATAATTATTCTCTAACATTGACTGATATTATCTGAAACAAGAGCATATATTAGAAATGAAACAATGAAACATATATTATAAAACTTATATTATGTATTATAACATTGAACAGCAAAGTTTAAGATACATCCCAAATCTTCCGTTTTTGTTTTGAAAGATTCATAAAGACACGATGTGAGGAAGAAGAGGGAGAATCTATAAAGAGAGACGGATTCACTGCACCACTATGAATCTCACATCGGATTTTGGACTTAATCTCTGAAGCTAGAACTGGTCGGCTGAAAAAATAAATTATATATGTATATATATAATTTATATATATATATATATATAAACATGTATCCAATATATATTATTCAGTATTAATCATTATTTATTTGTGTTTGTATAGTTATATAAATATATATTATAATAAATTATACACATAGCCGTTCACAATAAATTATGAACGGCTGTGTGCTGTAATATGCTCATCATACATCGATATCAGAATATTCCATTCCTATTGTTATCCACTAATCATATGCTGAACTATGTATTAAAAACATACTTAAATAATACAATTGTTTATAAATGTAGCTTTTATAGATGTTTGAATATAGTTCCCAGTACCGAAAAAGCGTCTTAAGATCGATTAAATGCGCTGATATGTCATTTTTCCTGCTAAACACATAATGCTGAGTGGAGTGGTCTACCGCTCCAAGATGGCCGCCTTAAATCTCGTCAGCGACAATAAGCGAGAGCGGAGCATGAGGCGTCTATCCTTATATTATGTCTATGGTTAGCTCCTCCCCCTCCTAGAGTCGTTAGCCCCTCCCCCTCTCCCTTCCTGGGATTCCACAATCGACAGATTTCGACTCCGAGAATGAAATTCCAAACTGTCAGTATCTGTCGCTCACCAGCTGCGTTCGCATCAGAATATTTTTCGTGGCCCTGGTTTTGCCTCTTTATCTCTTTATTTTCCCTGGTTTATTTCTTGTTACACTGCCCCCCTCCTCCCCTAATACCCCTAGACTGCATTGGGGATGTAACCATTTTTTTTCACTGAAAAACAACTGATGTTTGTAAGATACTAAGTAAAAGTAAGATACTTAGTTTTGGAGTAAGTATCTTACATATAGTAAGATAATTGGAGGAATGTCTCTTACTTATCCATCACTTCAAACTGGAAATCATGGATTTGTGTTTAGGAAAATATGTGTTTTAGGTTTTCATTAGAGGCTAATTTTCTGACAAATGAGTGTCTGCAAAGCCTGGGCACAACACTGAAAGCATGCAGTTAGGAAGTTCTGTGAATGGTGCCTTGGCCCCTTCTTGTGCATCCCAATATATGAAAATACTCTCATTTATGTTTTGTAGCTGTGTTGAATTTGTTTTATGTTTTGTACGCTCCAAAACCCCTGTGGTTTGCCACCACATATACTCTTAGAATGCTTATGAGATGACTGCCCATTGACAGGGCATGTGGAGTAGAAATTTTATTTAATGTTTAACTGATAGATTTTCTTATTCTTAATATTATTATTACTGTGTTTTTGCTGCTGTTGTCATTACTGAGCAATTTATTTAATCTGTTTATAATATAACTGCTTTGATAAAGACAGAATTCTGTCATACTTCCTGAGTTGAATATAATAACGAAAATATTTAAAATTAAACTGACTTGAATAAAATATTGATTTGGGGATCTGTCCTAAAACCTTGGAGTAGCTGATTTTTATGAATAGAGGGAAGTAAATAGCTTTTTTTGAAAATCATCTTTAATGCTCCTTTTATTTTAGCACCAACGACTGTTGCTATTTTCACAAATGTAGTTTATGATACATGCATATTTCAGTCATTCTGTGTGATGCATCAATAGATTAACATTTATATTCTGTAGCACAAATACACAATTTGAGGTAAAGCTAGGTAGTTGGGAGGAAAGTGAAAATAAATTAGTTTTGTTTTCAGGGTAGAGAAAATCATAACTGCTCCCTGTTATTTTATACTTTGTAAAAAGCACAGCTTACAGAAACATTGTTTTAATGAGAAAGGCCCAGATGTGTCAGTGTCAGTTGGAGCTTCAGGGTGTTGTTGGCACCCCACCCTCAATCAGGTTCTTGAAGTGGACAGATAGAGACTCTTCCTCGGGGTTTGGGGGACGTTTGTACTCCTCCCTGGTGATCAGATAAACTAGCAGCACCCCATAAAACAGCAGCAGGATCCCCAACATGTTGGCCAGCACCCCTTCTGGGGCAAACAGAGAGTACGTATCCCTGTGAACAGAAATAAAAACTGATATAGTGAAGCTGGCATGCAGTAGGTCAGCAACATTATATCCTTGTATAAGTTTTCATGCCCTTTTAACTTTTTCACATATCACATTAAAACGACAAAGTTTTACCTATTCTATGTCATAGACCAACACACCATCATACATTAGTGTGATATAGAAGGTCAGTGATACAATGTTTCAGGGTGAAATGAACTCCTCCCGTTGAGACGTGCCTGGAACACCTGACCATGGAGGCGTCCAGGAGGCATCTTGACCAGATGCCCGAGCCTCAACTGGTTCCTCTCGATGTGAAGGAGCAGCGGCTCTATTCTCAGTCCCTCCCAGATGGCCAAGCTTCTCACCTTATGTCTCAGGGAGAGCCCAGACACTCCAAGGACAAAACTCATTTTGACCGCTTGTATCCGTGATTCTTGTTCTGTCAGTCATGACCCAAAGCTCATGACCATAGATGAGGGTAGGAACGTAGATTGACCGGTAAATCAAGAGCTTCGTCTTTTGACTCAGCTCTCTCTTCACCACGATGGATTGGTACAGAACCAGCTTCACTTCAGACCCTGCTCCGATCCGTCTGTTAATCTTCCACTCCATTTTTTCCTCATTTGTAAACAAGAACCTGAAATACTTAAACTATTCCACTTGGGGTGGGACATCCTATCTGACCCGGAGAAGGCTGTCTACTCTTTTCCATTTCAAGACCATGGTCTTGGATCTGGAGGAACTAATCCTCATCCTAGCAGCTTCACACTCGGTTGTGAACAGCTCCAGTGAAAGTTGTAGATCATGACTTGATGAAACCAGTAGAACCAGTAATCCTAAGGCCACCAAAACGGATCCCCTCAACACCTTGGCTGTGCCTAGAAATTCTGTCCTGTGCGTGAAACAAGTACTTTATCAACAAGTACATAAAATGAAAGGCCACTCTGCCAGAAAAAAGCCGTTAATTTAAAAGAAAAATAAAAGGTAGATTAATTTTTGCAATGCAAAAATTAATCTATCTTTTAGATTAATTTTTCGCCCTGTGGTGTGATGAAACTAAAATTGAACTGATTGGCCATAATGATCATCGTTATGTTTGGAGGGAAAAGAGGGAGGCTTGACAGCCTCAGAAAACCATCCTGATTGTGAAACATGTGGGTAGCGGCGTTATTCTGTGGGGCTGTTTTGGTGCACGAGGGACTGGTGCACTTCAAAACTTAGATAGCATCACGAGAAAAGAATGTGGAAAGCAGCATCTTAAAACTTTAGTCAGGAAGTTAAAGCTAATGTTTTTAGCCCTAACTCTGTGGCTAAATTAAGTTAAAGCAGATCTTCTCTGCTAATGGCTAATTTGAGGTCTTCCATTTGGAAAGGCATCAAACTTTCTCTAATCCTAACCCTTGGGGAAAAAAACAAAACAACAAAACAAAAAAAAACAACCTTCTATAATCAAAGACAGTGCTTACTATAGTTGGCACATACCGGCAGAGACTTACGTAATGCTGAACAGGAGTTTCTCTGTGATGCCAAGCAGGCTCGTCCCTATGGCCATGACCAACAGAGCGAGGCCACAGAACACATGGATAGGGAGGTATGTGGCTCGTAACCATGACGATGCAACAGGAAAAAGGAAAAACAGCAAACCTAACACCCACTGGGATAAACAGACACATAAATAATAAGTCTGCTTTTCTTTTAAGCAGACTTAACACATACATACAATACAATACATTTATTTGTATTGTATGTAGGCCAGTGCTTGGCAAAAACATTCCTGAATATTTTCACGTTTTGTGACAAATAACCAAGAAACATACATTTTTCATTGTGAAGTGGAAGGAAAAAAAATCTCAAAAATGTGTAGGATTCAAGCACTTTAATAATTTTGGGCAATAATAGCCCGTAACTATATAGTAGTGCTTTTATTCTTCTGACATCTTTTGCCCATTAGTCTCTAAATAAATAATATAGAAACTTTATATGTAATGTAAATAGTTATTTATTTACATTACATATAAATAAATAATTATATAACTGTATACATAATTATTATATTTTGGTGTATCCCCACTTTCCACCACATGGTGATAGTGTATTCAGGGTGAGATGACAAATTAGGGGTTTGAAAATTGCATTTTGCCATAAGATCAGAAAGTTTACTTTTTGTGACAACATACACCATGTTGCAGACATTGTTCCTAGACAACTTGCAGCAAATTGAAAACAGAACTCTGCCTGCTGTGTTATGGCGCTCTCTTTTCAAAATAAAAGCGCATCTCCGGTTAGTTTGATTCATCCTTTTCTCCTGCGACTTTAAAAATGTAAAATTTTGTGTTAATTGATTAGCTAAAGGAAATTATGAATCTGAAAAAAATAAAATGTGAGCAAAAAATTCTGTAAACCACATATGTGGCACCTCAATCAAAATTGCTGATATTTGACATGCAAAAAAATCTTTCATATTACATAAACAATACCTTACCAGGTACTTCAGGATGACACAGACACATATAAGAGCAAGGTTTACTGAGGTTGTCCATATGTGCTTTACAGGATTTTTTGCCCAGACAATATATTTAATTTTTTTCAGACACATAATGTCGTTTTACAAATTAATTAACACAAAGTTTTAGCCTCTTATAGCCGCTGGAGAGAAACTTGACGTGTGAATCTAACATACAGCCAAATCAACATATTATTCCACTTTAATCAGTTCCAACAAGGATAACTCTAAATCTTTATTTTCTGTACTTGCAAACATTAACAAACCATTAGATTCCCTTCCTCCCCACCTGTATACCTTTGATTTTTGTAATACTTTGGTATCATTTTTTACTTCTAAGATAGAAATTATCCATCAGGGACTTATACCCAGTCTTGCCTTAATATCATCTGTTCCAGTTTCAGTTGTTCCTACCAATTCGTTCTCAGTCTTCAGCCTCCCTTCTGTTGATATTGTCACCAAATTAATTCAAAAATCTAAATCTTCAACCTGTCATTTAGATCCTCTTCCCACTGTTCTTGTTAAAGCCACCCTTCCCTCTCTGTCCCCTCTCATCACTAACATTATACATTCTTCCCTTACTACTGCTGTTGTTCCCTTGGCTCTCAAAACTGCAGCAATAACCCCAATACTTAAGAAACCTGGTTTAGATCCCAATGAACTCAATAATTTTCGCCCTATCTCAAATCTTCCATTTATTTCAAAAATTCTAGAAAAGACAGTTGCTGCTCAATTCCATTCTCATCTTTCCAGCAATAATCTATATGAGCAGTTCCAATCTGGCTTCTGTCCACTCCACAGTACAGAAACAGCACTTCTTAAGATTACAAATGATCTCCTGGCTGCTGACTCTGGTTTATTATCCATAGTCCTTCTCCTTGATCTGACTGCGGCTTTTGATACAATTTCACATAAGATCCTTATTGACAGATGATCCTCTCTTGGCATTGTAAACACATCTCTCAAATGGTTTCGTTCATATCTCTCAGGTTGCTCTCAGATTGTTCAGTTAAAATCCTTTTCCTCTCGCCCAGTTCCTGTCTCCTCAGGTGTTCCCCAGGGCTCTGTCCTGGGACCCTTGTTGTTTATCATTTACCTTCTCCCCCTTGGTAATATTTTTCGCAAACATAACATCCAGTTTCACTTCTATGCGGATGACACCCAACTCTATGTTTCAACCAAACCCAGTTCCATGCTTCCATTTTCCTCCCTCACTGACTCTCTTCTTGAAATAAAACAGTGGTTTACTCTTAACGTCCTCAAATTAAATTCCAGTAAAACTGAACTTCTCTTAATTGGTACTAATTCAATACTGATTATTTCTCCATTTCAGTTGATAACTCCTCCATTTTCCCTTCCCCTCAGGTTAAGAGTCTGGGTGTCCTCCTCTCTTTTGCCTCCCATGTCAATAATGTCACTCAGTCAGCTTATTTTCATCTCCGAAATATTCTCCGTCTCCGTCCTTCTCTGACTCCTCACTCCACTGCTGTTCTGGTCCACAGTTTGGTCACATCTCGTCTAGACTATTGTAATTCTCTACTTTTTGGTCTACCACAGAAAACTCTGTATAAATTACAATTGGCTCAAAATTCAGCTGCTCGTATCATTACACAGACCCTGTAATTCATCATATCACACCTATTTTAAAACAGCTCTATTGGCTTCCAATCACATATCGCATTAAGTATAAAATACTTCTAACTTTTAAAGTAGTTCACAATCTCACACCTTCATATCTCCTCGTACCTCCTTCTCATTGCCACTCCCACCCGATCCCTCAGATCCTCTTCTGTCCATCTCACCGTCCCCCCTGCTCGTCTTGTCACTATGGGAACAGAGCATTCAGCCGCTCTGCTCCCAAACTCTGGACTCTCTCCCACCTGATCTCCGTAACATCGAGTCTTTCTGGTAGCATATTTATTCACTTTTAACTGCAAAAAGAAAATACAACCGTTACAGTATCCGCTCCGAACATCCCCTGCAACAGCTGTCCTTTCAGCACTGAAGAACTTCTTCCGCCCCAGAGCGTCACCTGCTGCCGCACACGGCGCCGAGCGCCCTCCGATGGCGAGACCCAAACATTGCTACATCTAATAAATTCTAATACTAGTTTCTTTCTGCAAGTGATCGTAACGAGTGATTGTCACAAAAATAAAGAAAAACAAAATGGGGGGGCTACTAGTTTCATGACTCACTTTCATAGTGCCACATTTGCAATGTTTTAAGTCCAAACTCAAAACCCATTTGTTTGAACTAGCATATAGCTTTTAATTATCTTTGTACTGTTTTATAAATCTTGTGTTTTTATGTTTTTTATTGCTGGTATGTATTTTATAATGTACTTGTTTTTATGTCAAGGTGACCTTGGGTGTCCAGAAATGCGCCTACAAATAGAATGCATTATCATTATTATTATTATTATTATTATTATTATTATTGAGTTCTTTCTCAGTGTCGAACATTTAATTTCTTTTCCGCTACTCAATCAGCTGTCATCAAACTCAGCTGTTCCCGAACATTTGCTCCTCTCCCCCATCCAGGAAGCCTTTCAAAATAAAACATTTTACATTCTCCTAATTCCAATTTTCATGCTTACACATACAAGGCGATTCCCCTGCCCCCACTGGTATCTCATGGGAGCTCACTGTCTCAGATTATCTTAATTTCTGTGTAGACATGGTGCCGGCCTCAAACCCCTAAGACTGTTCAATGTTACCCAAATAATAAACCATAGGTAACACTGTCATGACTGTCCTCAACACGAAGAAGGCCTACAGGACTAAAGATGAGAAGATAAAGGCAGCATATAGGGAGGTAAAGCATTGCCTGAAGAAGGCAAAGGAACAGCTACAGGAGGAAAGTGGAGCAGAAGCTGAAGGAGAACTGCTTGAGTGATGTCTGGGATGGTTTCAAAACATTACACCTTTACAAGTACAAAGTGTTAGAAAACTACTAGTCCAATAGGTTCTGCTATTGTTCGTTTTAGCTTAAGGCTTGAGGTAAAACGAAAAATCTCAATGACTCTGTTGTTACAGCATTTGACAGCATAACACTTGATAAAATCTATAACTGGTGCTACATGTTACAGTTTACTTGAGGAAACGCAACATATTAATGACAAATATGGTCTCAACAGACACAGTTAAGACTAACAACAATGACAGAGTAATCTAATACACAGAGATACATGACATACTTTAAACAATATCAACTTTGTATTAAAAGTCCTCATTTACCAAATGACACTGAGAACAGTCAAACATTCATGAAGACTCTGTTATGTTCATGGCAGGTGTCATATCATGTTTATGACAATGTCATGTCAGTTTTATACACACCCCTTCAAAAGTGTTACCGTCTCTTGGTGTATAATGTGGTGTGTTGGGCCGGAAACATCTTTAAGACTGACGTTTTCAGGCTGGAGAAACAAATTTGGCAGACTGGTTCAGTCGGCACAAGGCTGGACTCTGGCAACATTAGCAGAGAGGAGAACATTGCAGAAACTCTTGATTATTGTGGATAATGCTTGCCAACCTTTGCACACTGTTATTAGCAGCCAGCAAAGCGAGTTCTGTGGGAGTTTGCTGCTTCTCAAGTGCAAACTAACAGATTGAGGGACTCCTTTGTCTCTTACACAATTAATCTGTTCTACTCCTCACTAGTAGGGATGAGGGCTAACAGGAGCACCACAGAAACAAATTGACCATAAGATTGGGATGTTAATGTTATTATTTTTGTTTTGTTTTGTTTTATTTAATGCTTTAAGTGTCTGATGCATATCTAGAGTATTGTGTGTGATACAGAAATGACCCCAAGGGATGAATAAAGTTTATGTCTGTCTTTCTATATATTCCTTCCAATGATCAACACTCATCACATTTACATTGTCAGTTGGTAATAGGCCTGTCGCGATAAACGATAAATCGATGAATCGTGCGATAAGTGCTGAAATGCACCGTTTCAGCTGTTTGGGATTCCCCTCGGTAATTTCCCATTAGAAAGCAGGAGGAGAATTCGCGCTTTCTGATTGGCTGTCTGTCACATTCAGCGTTAAGCTCCCAGTCGGGGAAAACCCCTGATTTAGATCACAGCGGCTACTACTCATGCCTTTGGAAACTCCCCCACCCCCCACCCCCCTCTCCCGGTCCGCTGTTGCGCTTTGTGTTGCGAATTTCTGTTTCTGTTCTGTATACACTAACCCATGATAACCACCCATGATGCATTCAGAAGCCTACAGGAAGACCTCACCAATTATTCACCATGAAACAGGAAGTGAGAATAACTCTTCTGCACAAGATCAGTTTTTAGTCAAACCTTAGAAACTTTTTGCTAGATTCATACTGATTGCCATTTTCAAGATTCACCAAATGCTCTGCCAATGGGACAAGTGAGAGCATTTCCAACAGCGATGGATGGCGAGGCAGGAAAACCTGTAGCTGCCACAATCATAGCAGCTGTTTGCTCCCATAATTATTATTATTGCTGACTGATGATCAAAAACACTGTTTTAGGATCATTTAACATGTTTTCTTCCTTGTTTTGCAGGACTGAATCAAGAGGAGCCTACTTTTTTCTAAAACATCTGCAGAACCATTGTGTTTCATAAAAAGACCATTTGCTGTTCTTTGTTTTTGCTTTGAAGAACTGGAAAACACTATCATCGCTAGGGGAGCTGCATTTGTATGTGGATCAAAAGAATAATAAATAAAGTTTTCTTATTATTTTATATTGTAGCATCATTCTGTGGAAACAGTCCTTCAGAACTGCATACATCAATTACATGACATTCAGTTCCTCATTAGAGACAAGACAATGTACACAGTGTCATTTATTATGGCCATGAGTAAAGACGGTTCTAATTTGACCATGTGATGGTCTTGGTTGCAGGGACATCCTCAGGCACAGTTTAATGAGTGTCTGTCAATGCTTTAATTTTTTTTTTTTTTTGCTTTAATGTCATCATTTGCTTCAAATATACTAGACTGACAGGAACAAAAAATATTAGGGCAAGACTTCTATATTTTGTGACTTGTAGAATGGAATCTGTTAAGGGATAACCGCAGTCTTGTGTGTGAGTGAATTTTTTTTTTCTGACACAGGTATGCAGAATTTTTTGGTGATATTTGTTTCAGATCATTTGGGACAAAACTGTAAGTGTAAGATTTTTTTAAAGTGTGACTCAAAGAATACAATTTATCTTGTACTTTAGAATTTGAAGTGGTGTAACTGCTGTTTTGTATTTGTGAAAGTTTGAAAAACATCCACCATTGCAAAAACTTTTAAAGTTTGTTTTTCCTGAAAATTAAATTCCTCAGTTGCAAGGTACAAACCTTTGCACTGAGATTCCTCCATACTGCTGTCCTTGCTGAGCATCACTCACCGACTATTTATCTGTGTGTATGTGTATGTGTCCCTTTAACCACTAGATGTCCTAATTCAATCAATTTTTGCTTGACAGGTGTTAGTGTGAGGTGGGGGGAGGACAGGGGGTCAGTCTACTATGGTCAGTGACTCGGACCACAGCGGGTCCGTGTGTTAGCCACACCGCTCTCATGAATAATACCACGTCCCGCTGAACGGAAGGAGGCTGGAGAAGGAAGGAAGGAAGGAAGGAAATGACCAGACGTCAGCGCTTGGTCACTGGTGGACGGAGATTAACGGTCATAATATTACCTTCCTTGAAGGATAATAATACTCTTATTAACGCTGATGAAATGGACGTAGGAAGTGTTGAAAGGAATAATTATCTAAATTTAGAAAATACAATTCGGCTCTATTTCCTTTCCCAGCCCCAGATTCTTTCCACAGTCTTGGAGACCACGTGAGGAGACCGAAGCATACGCAGCGTGTTGACGTCACGGAAAAACAGAATTTAATCCAATGAGAAACAGAGTATCAGACATGACAGAGCATTAAAGAAGACACAAAGACATACATTTCGTTACAGCTCAGCAGCTCAGATCAGCTATTTTCTGACTAATTTTTCCGGTACATCAGTTTTTATCTGTGGTGGGAGTGCCATGATTTTTGCATATTTAAAGCAGGCGTTCCTCAGCTCAACCAACCGGTGACCGTTCCTGACAATTTCAAATTTAGTTCCTCCCTTCAATTTTGTTCGGAAGATCAAAGAGAAATTTTCTCTTTTTTGGTGAGTGAAGTTACCCAGAACACTAGGAGCCCGCTGATTTTATTACTATACCAATGACCAAGGAGACGTAGCTGGAACTCCCTGTTCATTCATCCAAATAGATAACAACTGCCTGTATGCTTTTAAACAAATATTTCAGTCAAATTTCGGGTAAACTTCAAGTCAATAGTACCAGACTAGGTTATAAATTTTAAGCTATACTCGGGCCTTTTCACTAGATGATGTTATCTCCTGAATTCTGCAGAGTTTCTCTACAATCTGGCTCCTTCCTGGGCCAAGAGCTTCAAAGCATTTCACAGGTCTCTGTGAAGCTCGGGTTGTGTCTTCCCCTCTGCCAGGAACAAATCTTCAATTCTGATATTTTAATTCAATAAAAGGTTGTCTTCCAGAAAGTAATGTGTTTTTTCTCTGCTCTTCTCTCAAATCCTCCTTGATATTAAATTCATACAATTACTATATTGTCTACAACAAGTAATCAGGTACAATTCCTAATCTACTTACACTATTCGTATAAAAATTAAACAATCCTAAACATTTTCCAACTACATTAATTCTACAAGTAAATAATACATTTTCAGTCAAAGCATGCAATCTTAAAAATACTTTATATTATGTTAAAGTTTAAAAGTTCACAGCTTCAGAGGTCAGAAGTTTGCGGGTCGATAGTTTGCCACGCCAGATGTTTGTAGAAGTTTCTTTATTTCCTGACACCTGGGTTCCCTCCTAAGGATATATTATTTTACAACCTCGTAAGAGCTTTCGTAGATCCATCTTTATCTGGCATCCTGAACCCAGGCACGGCTCTCCCTGCTTCTGACCTTTACTGACACAAACTCCTAACTTTAAGTAAGGGATAAAGCTAACTAAAACACTACAAATGGTTATATGATTGAATTCAACTAAACACTAAAAAATGGTTATATTTCCTCAACAGAAGACACTGGAATCCGCCTTATGTACTTCGACTCCGCTGGTTTCCGCCGGGTTTTACGGTGGAGGTGGAAATTAGCAGGACGGCGGTGACCAACATATCATCTACCAGTCAGACGTTGTTTTATCGCACGTGTATTGAGGAAAACACATTAGTTGAGGTGGGTTTACTGTATGTTTAAGGGCTTATTTCAGTGTGTACGTTGTGTGAAACCTGTGACCGAAGGAAGGAGGTTATTGTGCTTGTGCTTCATCATCGAGTGTCCGCATTTGTAGTGCATGTTCGTGTGAACAAATCCTACATCTTTCAAATTCATCAAAACAAAATGCACCCAAGCCTTTATAATAATTACCGTATATTCAAATAAAAAATTATAAGTGAACTGAGGTTGATACACTGAACAGAATGATCTGGATGTATAATTTGAGATCAGTAATATTGCTTGTGTTGAATGTTATAGTCACTTTGTGCTTATCTCAGCAGATCAGTGCTGAATGACCACAGGGAGTTCATATCTCTTTAAAATGTGCAATGAATACATGAAGATAATGCAAGTATTTCCATATACTGTCGGTGATGCTAGAGTCTCTTCTGTGACATGGTGATGTGATCGGTGTTTTTCTGTATAGTTATTTTGAGATTTTCTGTGTTTAGTCGTTTCCCTGTGAATGTCTGTCCTGTCCTCCCTGTTGATTGATCCCAGCTGTGTCTACACAGTAAAAAACAAAGTGTCAATTTAACACCTATAGAGTTGAATTTAACTCCGTTTCAGATAACATTTGGTCCCACTCGAAAATAGAGTAAAATGTACTCTATGGCCAGAGTAAAATTTTCAGAGTTAATTTTACTCATTTTAGTGTCAAAATTAACAATTCAGTGAGTCAAATTATTTAAC
>CAEGAF010116056.1:0-10508 GCA_903067075.1 Micropoecilia bifurca
AACCTGAACATCTGAAGGAATCACTCTAAGCCTGATGACCTGGTGAAGCAAGCAGTGAGGGAACAAGGTGACAGTTGAATGTTGCGATACTTGCAGATGAATATCGATTTTATTCTAAGAAGGAAAATATCGATATACATCGCAATATTGATATTATTATGCAGCCCTAATTTTAACACTAACACCGTTGTAATGTTAATGTGACTCTCTGTATAGTTGAATTTAACACCTGCTGACTTGGACACATATAGACACTTTTGGGTGATAATTCAACACTTGCATTTTTACTGTACAGCGTCACAATTAAACACAGTGAAGAAGTTGAAGGGGGGAATAAATAACATTTTGCGGTGCCTTTCTACAGAAATGGGTTATTTTTAAGCCTTCTGCATGTCTGCACTCTGACTGCCAGGATCACCAGAGGCCACATTTCCTCTGTTTGGGCAAACCGCCCCTTCCCACAGATTCCCTTCAAGACATTTCCCAGTTACAACGAAACGAAGATCTGCTGCTACAGCAGCTACTCACCCAGGTCCTCCATGATCTGATCGCCGCTTTTCGCTCTAAAACCAGAACATTTATGACTGACGGCCGCGCTTTTGTCTCACTAGGTCCTGAATAACTTCTTGGACACCGTTATCCGCTAAGAAGCAGCAAGAAGAGGAGGAGGAAGAAGAGGGAGGGCGTCCCGTTTCTTTTTCCAACTCTCTTCCTGTCCAATGCCTTCCAGCAGACTTTCAGACCGGAGGAGGCGTAGTTAAATAAATGTGGTTACGAACCCGCATCCCCCCCTCCTCCGGCGCACGCAAGAAAGACGTAATCCTGGACATTCCCGGTCCATATTTGGGATAGAAAACTGGGGATTGAGAGGGAGAGACGGCGGCGGGATGGACCGATGCTGCGCCCAAGTGTTACTACCGGCGCTACTGCGTCCTTCACACGCAGCATCCCTGTTATGAAACCTTCTGGTCTGTGAAAATGAATAAAAACTGACGTCAAAGTGTATATTTATTTACGTTTTTGAAAATTAGTGATGGTTTTCTGCCTTCTGTGGGAGCGCAGGGAGTGATTTCCATGGCAACTGGCTGAAAACTATTGTTCTGCCATTGTAGATTTAAAAAACAACTCAGAAATGTTTATATTAATTTCAGAAATTTTATAGAAAAACGTGAAATTTTCTTGAAAAAGAAAAGCTTGAAAAGTAGACAAAGCGCTATAAAAAAACCTTTTATATTAATCTCAACACTCACCCTCTTCTTAACTATCTAAAATGGCCATAACAGTGACTAAGCTGTGTATCAAATGTAGTTATAACACATGGCTATTTCACTCTAAAAAGTGTTTTTTGGGCTTAAGTTCATTGTATGGACTTATTATTAATTTAACTTAATTCTTTTGCTTTTGCTATTCCAACTTACTTTTTTGCGTTCATTTTACTCAAAACTTACACTAAATAGTTGAACCAACTTACATGAATTCCTTCCATAGATAACAAGCAATTCAATTAAGTTTATCCAACTTAATTTATTAAGTTTAACCAATTCAATATATTCTATTCATCCAACTTATCATCCATACACTTAATTGAATTGCTTGTTACCCATGGAAGCAATTCAATTAAGTTGGTTCAACTTTTCCTTTTTAGAGTGCATATGTTATAACTATAACAAGAAATAAGTGCATTTAGCTATTAAATATTAATATTGTATCTGAATTAAGGCAATGTTTTCTTATTATTCTGGTTTTTGTAAATTAAATATTTATTTTGAATTCTAATGACATTTATTATCTGTTTTTTCATTCTGAAATCCATTTATTTCTTTACTGAAGTACATTTTGAAGCTTTATTGGGGAAAAAAAACATGACAATAAAAGAAACATTTTCTTTAACCACTGCAGCGGTTCTCAAAGCTCTTAGGGCGGATATGAGCAGAAAACACATTTTCCATGTAGCTCCACATCAACAGACGTTGTGAAACAGAACCACACCAAGACCTGAACTTTTAATTTTATTTGCCGAGTTATTTCATAAAAAAAAACATTTTTTTGACAATAACGATGTTTTTATTTTAGTGACTGGAAAATGATCCATTTCAAAAACCCTCGGAATGTAACATCACACATTAGGCTCTGGATCGTTGCTTAGCAACCGCAGGGAAGCCCAGCCCGTTACCTAGCAACCCAGGCTGCGCGACACCATTTTGGTTTTACTGCCATGTTCCGTACAACAGGAGTGTTTTTGTTGTTTACTTACCATCCGGAGTCAACTTGCTGCCTTCGTCTTGCTTCTGCTTTTCAGAGATGATCGGTTGTACACAGTAAAAAGTGCTGGGTTAAAAATAACCCAATCCGTAGCCCTGGGTTACGAACGCTGGGTTGTTTTAACCCAACTGGGTTGGGTTGATGGTTTGATCCAGCACATTGGGTCATGGCAACTAACCAAACGTTGGGTTAAATTGACCCAAAATTGGGTTGAAACTGATAAATGGTAAAAGGATTTAGCTTTTATAGAGCTTTATCCAATCATTTTGACCACTCAAAGTGCTTCACACTGGAGTCACATTCACTCATTCGCACTCTCCTATGCAGCTCAACAGGCAATTTGGGGTTAAGGGCCTTGCCCAGGGGCACATCAACGGGTGGCAGGAGGAAGCTGGAATTTAACCTACAACCATCCAATTGCAAGACCACTGTTCTACCCGTAGAGCCACGGTTACCACATATCCCAACACAAAGATTATACCACTATAGTGGGGTAAAAATATGTATTTACCTACCATCATAAATATTTTAAATAACCATAAAAATAAATAGCAAACATGTTCGAAATACATTCTATTCATTTATAAAATCCTATTCACGTTGAAACTTTATCTTCTGTTTACTTATGTCTTATTTCAAAGTAGAGAACCATTTATTGTTTTTGACTAAAATAAGTTGATGGCTTCAGAGAAACATTGAGCAGCAGAAAATTCTGGATGATTTGGAGAACAGATATAGAGAGCAGAGGCATCCAAACCTTTTGCCAAGGAGGCAAAATATTTAAAAATTATTTCCACCTGATCCATAATTACAACAGAGAATTAAGGAGATGCCAAGAGAATAAAACACTTTAAAAAGATGAGAATAAAGTAATAAAAATTTGACTTTATTCTTGTACAACTTTCTAGTAACAGGACTTCTCGTAAAACTGACTAAAATATTCGGACTATTCTAGTACAATTTTTACTTTATTCTCGTAATTTTATGATATCCACAATTTATTTTCCCCCCTTAGTTTAGCCACGCTATGTTGTACATAATAAACTAAATGAATCACATTTAATGAAATAAAGTAGTTTGATTTCTGTCAAAAAAGGATAAAGTGATCTATTTGAAAAAAAGTGGTTTTATAGGTTTGAATTATTAAAAACAAAAACAAAACAAGTGACCTACATTTTCTAATTTTTTTGTTTCTTTGTTTTCAGCAACACAAACAGGATTTAGCCAAGTTCAATAAATGGGTGTCTATTACCATTAAAATAAAAGCAAGATAAAGGTCAATAAAAATGAATGCTTTGTGTTAAGCTAACATTTAGCTTATCTTTTTCAATCAGTGAGAATACATTTTTCTTTAATTGTGAGTGAGGGCCATGCAAAATCATCCCAAGACCCCCGATGGCCCCCGGGCCACACTTTGAGCATCCACTAATTTCCTTTCGTTCCACCAAGTTGACAAATGTTTTGCCAGGATAAAACAAAGACTTTTTTTTGTCCACAAACGACCATCATCCTGGAAACAACACAACCAACATGTGACGTAAATAAAAATCTGATAGGCAGAGGAATGAAAAAAACCAAACAGGAAAAACTTTTTAATTAAGCGAGTTTACAGTTACAAGCTTTGTTTGTGTTTGTGGGGTTAGGAGATGCCATAATAACATTGGTGCCATGATGAAAGCATATATAAAAAATAAAAATTACAGAACAAAGTCCTCATTCGGTGTTTGCCGTGTGTCACAGACCAAATGTGCTTTGACCAAACGCATCATCACCTTTGGTCTCAGTGCATGAAACACAACTGACTGATCAAACCAACCGTCGTTTCTAGATGTGTCAAATTGGTGATGCGGAGTAGTAAATAGCGGTGAGTACCCGACCAAGTGAACGTCTCGGCAGCCTTAGCTTCGAAGTTGTTCATGCAGAGTCAAATACTGGATTCTTACCCGAGCGGTTTTTACATGTAGCGCGACACGGCGACGCACAACTACGCCTTCCCAAGAAATGCTAGTGATAATAATTATAGTCAACTCAAAGACGCACGCTTGCATACACTCACACTTTCCAAACCAACAACATTCTCACTCCAAATTTCGTGACGGTTGGTGCTTTCGGGTGAATTCAAGGAGCAAAGAGGGGGGCGGGGGGGGGGCAGCACGAGACATGGAAACTGGAGATGAAAAGAAAGACGTTGTGAAGTAATTTGGTGAAGGTGAGGAGGAGAAGGGAGGTGGGGGGGGCAGAGGCGGGACGCTGATGTGATGGCGTGAAGGTAACGTGGGCAGGGGCCCGGTTACCCCCTATAATGTCCGCATTCATTAAATTAAATTACTTCTCCACTCCGGTTAATCCACACACAGCCGCTCCCCGTCCTTGCCGGCGGCGGCGGCGGCATCACTGCACCGCCATCACTGCACCGCCATCACTGCACCGCCATCACTGCACCGCTTGCTCGTTGGCAGTGCTACCCGAGTCCTGAGGCTTCATCACGTCGGGCAGTTCGGGGGGGCTGGAGAAGGCCTCGATGTGCAGCTGCTCAAACATCTCATCTGCAGGGCAAGCGGAGAAACATGAGCCTCGCGGCGACAGCGGAGCTTAAATCGTGTCAGGGAAACACATCGGTCTCACAACAAGAGGAATTAGCCGGGCTGCTTAACAACAAGCAGGCGACTGATTGGATGTTGACGCCTTTCAGCTGCGGAGGGAGAGAATGAAGAGCTCTGGGAGTTTTTACTCTGAACCAGAACCAAACGAGGAGAAGCAGCTTTCAGTTTCTACGCACCACAAATTTGGAACAAACTTCCAGAAAACTGTAAAACAGCTGAAACACTGAGTGCCTTTAAATCTCAAATTAAAACCATCCTGTTTAGAGTTGCTTATGGATAAATTGTGGGTTTTAATGTCTTAGGTTTGAGAAGTTTTTATTTTTACTTTTTAATTTTAATTGTATCATTTGCTGAATATCGCAATATATATCGTATCTTTGGCAGAATATTGTGTATCGTATCGTGAGATTTTTGCATCACTACAGCCCTACTTTTGATGGAATTTAATGCAACTTTTAGAGCAACTTTGGATTAAAAGTGTCATTATTTACCGAATGACACTGTATGACAACTGTCATAAACCTTCATAAAGACTTCTTTATATTTATGACAGGTGTTGTCATGCTTATGATCATGTCAGTCTTATGCGAACCCCTTCAAATAAAGTGTTACCTTTGTTTTTCTTAAATATATTTTGCTCTAGTTTTACACTTTCAAGAGATCCATTTATTTTGCCAACTTATCTGAGGAAATTGGACAAAATTATGTTTAACAATCTTTTAGATTGTTTCTGTACAAAAAATACACATTAAGGTGTATTTTTTTGTTAATGTGCATATTTATTTGCACATTAAGTAGCAAATAAATATGCTTAGATTCCACTTCTTGTTATTCTATCCGAAATATTTGTGATTCAGTAAACCATTAGAGCACAAGATGAGACTTTAGAGTTACTAGCTCAGAAAAAACAAAGCCTTTAAAATACTAACTATAGTAGAGAAACGCATCGATAAAACAATACTTACCATTTACACGGAAGGCCAGACCAACTGTAGCTGGTGCTTGAGGTCTGGCAGTCTGGTTGGTGAATCCACAGTCTCCCAGAGTTTTGTTGTCCTCTAGCAACTGATCATCCTGCAGAAAGAGAACAAAACCCACCATTACAAACAGGAAGCAGCGCAGGAAACCACTCCAATAAACACGATTTCAGAACTTCATGCTCCTGAGGTCGAAACTCACTTTGTAGAGCCGCTGGTCCTCAGGAGGTCTTTTAAGTATTCCTTCAACAATCCGCTTCAGCTCATACACGGTGGTGCATTCCTTGGCGTCTGTGAAGATTGTGGTCTTGTGACGCCGGATCATTAGGAACACGTCCTTGAAGATAATCAGCACAATCATATGTTGTTGTTTGTTACAGTTTTTTTGTTGGTCTTTGTCAGCCAAAACGTGGCCCTATCAGTTTGATTCAGACTTTGGTTTAAACATGTTTACTTTGTTGAGGGTGATTAAAATTTACATTTTCTTTTTTAAATGCTTTAAAAGAACTTAAAAAACTCTAACTTTTGTAGCTAAAACTGTTATTTTTAAGAAACTTGTGTTCACACTTCCTATATGCTGAACACATTTCGTCAGAAAAAGGAGCTCACTTACTTCAATGTCCACTTCTGAGTTGGTAAAACTCATGTTTAAGAAAGAAACGTGTCTGGAAAATGATGATTAATACTAATCAATATTGTTATTGCCATTAAAAAGTGAGAAAAATCTTGATTTTATACTTTTCTCAACATTGTGTGAATATTATTTTCTATAAATGATCTGGTGTTTACAAAAGATATACATCCCTCAACTTAATCTGATGTTTAACAAACTCAAATACAATCATTACTTGATGTACAGATTTCTTATTTTAGACCCAATTCAGAAATAGGGGAGGGAATAAAACTGATTTTTAAGTGATTGACCAGTAGATCACTAATCAACACGTCAAATATAGGAATATTCTTTTCTATTAGATGCAAATTTATCATCTTAGTAATCAATAAAGTAAAATCAGACTCAAAAATAAACCAAACGGTAAATGACAGCTGCATTCTAAATCACTTTGATTACATTCCAACTATCTGTATCACAGGTTAGCATAGCGCTTTATTTTCGATTTTCACTTCAGCTGTTTTCAGTTTAACATTTAGTTTTGTTATGAACTCATAGAACAAAGAAATCAACACAGAAGTCTTTCCACCCAAAAAATCGCTATAAGGATTCAGTTAAAGCTGCGGACAAAACATTGACTGACAAAGAATAATACCCAACTCCTTCAACGCACACTTAGCCGTAAGCTAGCACGTATCGAGTATCCCTTTAAAACAAAGCCAGGCCGTAAAAAGCAACGCTGGAAACCTGACAGATAAACTAGAATTGTTTTCAGCTGCCCGTAGTTAGCCTAACATTGTAGCTAACCTGTTAGCATTACACACATTAGCGACAAGATAACCAAGCTAACACAGCCAGTTTAGCTTGAACGGGCTAACAAAGCCAAAGCTAACATCGCATTCCATAACATTAACCGTGTAAAATAATTGGCGTTAATTCCGTTAAGGTAGTCTGGGACTAACCACGCAAAAACAACCGTTAAACAAAGTTACCATTTCAAGCGATCAGCTAGCTGCTAGCCAGTTGCGCCAGCCCCGACTGTACTGCACCAACGCTCGACGCGTGCGGATGTTGCGTAACATACGTACAGTTACGTGGCTCTATGCAACGCTGCGTAAACTGTTCGGAATTTGGCGCGAGCCGGTGATTATGAGCTGAAAGAGGACAGAGACACCAGCAAACAAGGCATTTTCTACTGAAAGCCAGCAGGAAAACCGGACTATGGTTGGTGTCATGTGACTAATGTGGTGTTTACTGAACCCACGCGTGTCAGAGCGTGGAAAGGGGGCCCGACGGGGCGGTGGGTAGCTAGCGACGTTATGTCTGCACGCTGCTGCGCCTGCGTTGTTATTGTGAGCTGCATGTGTTGCAGGGTTGACAGTTGTCCACGTTTATGACAATTGAGGACATTTTAATCTGGAATATTGTTGATTCTCGGTGAAGTCAGTGGGTTTATTGTAGTTGCTACAGTTTTACAGGGTTTGTATATTTGAAACTTGTTGATTTAGCTCAGTCTCAGCCTCATTTTTTGGATTTGTTTGACTCGTTTTTTAGATCGCACTGGGTTTGTAAGGAGACTAATTTATCTTCTTTAAGATAAATTAAAGAAGATAATTTATCTTCTTTAATTTTAAATTAAAGAAGATAATTTATCTTAAGGAATAAATTAAGATAAGCATTGTGATGCTGTTTGCTCATCACAATGGTACGGAAGAGGATTAGGGCCACCGAAAAAAAATATTCTGACTTTAAATTCAGAATTCTGACTTAAATCTCAGAATTAAAGTCAGAATTCTGAGATTCTGACTTTAAAGTCAGAAAGTCAGAATTCTGACTTTACTACTTTTTACTTTTACTTGAGTAATTTTATTTTGAAGTATTTTTACTCTTTCTTGAGTAAAATTTCTGGATTTTTTTCCCCACTGAATGAAAAACAAACATGTTTTAACCACAGATTCTCCAGATACAGACACAAGCCTGCAGTTTTAAAGTTTTTTTATTGAAAGAAACTGATTTGGAAAAATGTTCTTTTGGCTGATTTGTTTTTTTTCTTGCTTATACGAATTACTGTCATTTTCATGCTAAAATGACAGTAATTTGCCTGATTATGTAATTTATAAATATTAAAAACACTTCAGTAAACCTTTCACCAAACCCTTTTTTACTCAAGTAATTTCTTGAATGAATACTTTTTACTTGAGTAATTTTATTTTGATTTGATTTTTACTCTTTCTTGAGTAAAATTTCTGGATTTTTTTCCCCACTGAATGAAAAACAAATATGTTTTACCAAAAATTCACCAGACACAGTTTTCAAGTTTTTTATTGAAACTGATTTGGAAAAATGTTCTTTTGCCTGATTTTGTAAAAAAAAATTCTTGTTTATATGAATTATTGTCATTTTCATGCTAAAATACCAACATTTACATATTTTGTTCCGCCTGGTTATGTAATTTATAAATACTAAAAATACTTCAGTAAACCTTTCACCAAACCCTTTTTACTCAAGTAATTTCTTGAATGAATACTTTTTACTTGAGTAATTTTATTTTGATTTGATTTTTACTCTTTCTTGAGTAAAATTTCTGGATTTTTTTCCCCACTGAATGAAAAACAAATATGTTTTACCAAAAATTCACCAGACACAGTTTTCAAGTTTTTTATTGAAACTGATTTGGAAAAATGTTCTTTTGCCTGATTTTGTAAAAAAAAATTCTTGTTTATATGAATTATTGTCATTTTCATGCTAAAATACCAACATTTACATATTTTGTTCCGCCTGGTTATGTAATTTATAAATACTAAAAATACTTCAGTAAACCTTTCACCAAACCCTTTTTTACACAAGTAATTTCTTGAATGAATACTTTTTACTTGAGTAATTTTATTTTGATTTGATTTTTACTCTTTCTTGAGTAAAATTTCTGGATTTTTTTCCCCACTGAATGAAAAACAAATATGTTTTACCAAAAATTCACCAGACACAGTTTTCAAGTTTTTTATTGAAACTGATTTGGAAAAATGTTCTTTTGCCTGATTTTGTAAAAAAAAATTCTTGTTTATATGAATTATTGTCATTTTCATGCTAAAATACCAACATTTACATATTTTGTTCCGCCTGATTATGCAATTTATAAATACTAAAAATACTTCAGTAAACCCTTTTTTCTCAAGTAATTTCTTGAATCAATACGTTTTACTTTTACTTGAGTAACATTGAAGTAGTGCTACTTTTCCTTAAGCACAACATTTGGCTCCTCTGTCTTCCAGCCCTCCATCTTGGTCGAACAGAGCTGAAGGAATCCAGCCGCCATGTCGGTCGCCGTGGAAACTACGGCGTCCAGGGTCCCCCTGCCCATCCCGGCGCACCTGTCCCTGGCAGAGCAGTCCTTCTCCCTGAAGAAGCGCAGACTCCCGCTGCCCTCGGCGTCTGGCGCCTCCTGCTCCTCCCCTCCTCGGGGCTCCTTCTGCCTCCCCCCGCTGCCGCCCTCCAAAGGCTGCCCGCCGCTGAGCAGGATGTTCCCCCAGCAGCAGTCGCCGTGGACGCCGCTCTCCGACTCGCTCAGCAAATCTCCCCCGCCCAACTCCGTGTACGATCCCAGCAAGCAAACGTCCTATTTTGGTCAGTGCTTCACCAATCTGGGTCTTCTTGGGAGAGGATCCTTTGGAGAGGTTTACAAGGTGAGCGATGTTGGGATTGGTGAACGTTAAGGCTGAAACGATTAATTGTGATTAATAAGCTAAGTTAGTAATTGATTAATTGTTAGTTAACGGACTCTGAAAAAGGGTCATCGGTTGATAGAACAACACACTTAGAGTAGGGCTGTAGTGATGCAATACTCTCCCGATACGATACGCGATATTCTGCCCACGATACGATATATATTGCGATATTCAGCAAATGATACAATTCAATACACTTTTGCGATTTTCTGAAAGATTTTAGAGGGACAGAGTGATTTTTCTGACTCTTATAGAGTTGGATTGAATTAATTTAACTGAAAACTGATTAAAAGCACCAACTACACAATACCTGCTCTGGTTGGACACAGAC
>CAEGAF010116058.1:0-34662 GCA_903067075.1 Micropoecilia bifurca
AAGAGGTATGTAGCCAAGCTCCCCCATAATGCTCTGTGCATGTCAAAGCATATGATTCCACATATCGTACCCCCTCAGCATCTGTACACTCCCCTCTGGACTGGTCCTTTAACACTGTTTGACTGATGCAGGATTGCAGTCTTTGTGCCTGAACTCACAGTATGACATAGACTTCTCAGAGTCCTGTTTGCGTCTCTCAACCACTATCAAAGGCTGGAGGCTACACTACCTTTCAGCGTTTTCCTCTCCCTAACCTGACAAAAAATTTGACCGTCCTCTCATTCAACTTTCATGAGAGTATTTTTTCTTGACTGTGGTGGAGAAAGGCTTGTTTGCTGCCTTTTTTATTTCTAACAATAGAGCTTTCATGCTTTTTTTTTATTCTAGGAATGGGCAGGTAAGTTGGTGGGTAAGTGGGTTTGTCTGCCATTGTTATTCCAGGTGGGAATTTTACCTCCACGGTTAGAGGTTAAACGTAAAAGCATGCATAACAATTTGAAAGGATTAACCTTATGAATTTGGCAACATGTTATCCTGAATGATAAGCAAATAAACCAAGACTGCCAGCTAAGCAACTACTGTCAAAGGGTGAGGAGATTCTGACCGTGCCAGAAAATTGTCATCTGAATCTCAAAGACTTTTACTTAACTAATTGGAAAAGCCATTCTTCAAGTGGAGACGTGCTGTGGGCTGCAGTCTTTGGTGTGCCTATATATAAAGATGTGCATGAGTCACATTCACATCTAGTGGGTTGTGAGATTGTTGCTGATGTGAATGGTGGACCCCCTCATTTTCTTAGCTTTGGAGAAAAGCATGCAGGGAGATCCACGTTTGCATGAGAAAAACACTTTTGCCTTTGATGCATAGAAATCGTGCTGAAGATAAGGTGCATACAGTTCTTTGCACAAGCAGTCATACCTGTTGAACATTGTGACATTTTGCCACATTAAAACCACAAACTTCAACTTATTTACCGTCACTCTGTGACAGATCCAGAAAAAGTTGGACATGACTGTGAAGTGGAGGGGAAAGGATACATGGTTCTCTAATGTTTTCACTACTAATCTGAAACTAGATACATTCAGTCATTTTACTATGATACAACTAAAAGAAATAATCAGTGTAACAAATTGTATTCAGAAGTTACCTCAATGCTGAGTAAATATTGGCTTGATGCAGTTGTCAGGGATAAACTTGTATACACCAGGATTAGATTATAAAACAGTATCCCAAGTTTTTAACGTTACAAAACTGTTTATGGCCCCTCTGCTAACCTAGCAAGCCATGGTCATCTGCATATGCTTACAGGCTGGGCAAGAGTAGCATGAATCAGAAAGAAGGCAAGAGTGGTAACTCTGGTGACAGCTGTTGTTCATGTGCAATATTCTATCAGTCAGTCAAGTTAATTTGTACAGCAAATTAACTTGAACCAAAATTAACTATTTTGGAGTTATAAAAACTCCAAAATACAATGTCATAGAAACAACATGAGGTTGTTTTTTTGCTTGAGGTTGCAGAATAACATGCAACCTTTAGCTGTTTACAAATCTTGATTTGATTAAGTGGCAAGAAGAAAGTCACTCTTGACAGAAAGCCATTTTGCTTCAGGTTAAGTGTTACAATGCCCCAGATAAAGTCCAGACCTAACTCCAGGTGAAGAATATGTTGCAAGGCTTGAAAAATAGCTCCTTGTTGATCTGCCTGCGATTGAGTTGTTTTGTGAAGAAGAATGAGGAGAAATGTCAATCTGCCAAGACCCTAAAATACTTACAGGCTCTATATCCAAATCTCTTCGTAGCTTTACAGAAAGCAAATGTTACACAACATGTGTCTCTTTCCTTCCACTAATTGGGTTTTCTACTTTGTGAATGGCGAGTTTGAAAAATCTTGACAAGTGTGAGGTTATAATATGACAAAATATGTTCAACTGGCGTTTATACTTTTGCAAAGCACTGTTCATGCAACAAAACGTTGCAAACTTGTCAAATATTTTTGCATCAACAAATTCCTACCAGTTAAGTTGGAATTACTCATGCAATATGTAATGACAAGCATTCTCACAGATTGAATGAGGGTTTAATAAGCAAGGTCAAGTTTTGTATGTTCACCTTCAAAAATGAGACAATAAATATCTGAGGAAGCTTAAACATCTTTGGAAGACATCAATATGTTTTCATGCAGTAAGGTGTGAAATAAATTACACCAACCTAGCTACATACTGTTATTATCACCTATTAAGACTTAAAACACAGAGCTGGTTAAGATTAGCATGGAATGAAATCAACTTATTTTAAAAGATTGCTTCTCTTTAAGAGTACACATTGTTTGTTGTATTTAAATTTATATAGTTAGCCTTTCAGCTAGTGATAATATTTTAGTCAGTACTTGCAATACCTTCTGGTAACATTGCATATAAAACCTAAACTACTTTTGGCAAACATGTTTCTAGTTGCTTATTTGCTAATATCAGAACATTGGCATAAGTGAAAATAAGACTTGATCATAATTGACAATGTTTGCTGTTGACAGAATCACAGCTATACAAGGGTCTTTGCTGATATTGAGAGAAACGTTGTGTTTTTTTCCATGTTCGATTAAGTACAAAAATAGGTAATCTGCACATTTCTAAATTTGCTTGAAAGCCTCAAATCAATGCATTTTGGGTCTAATTCAGAAATAAAAACAATGGTGCTAGTCAGTGTGCACCAAGTGACACCTTAACATTTTCACCTAAAATATTTCAGTAGAGTATAGAACTATTTTAAAGGTCTGCATCATGTTTAACACATTGTTTAGTTATTTTTGAGAGAACAAGTGGACACTATTTAAGAATTGACTTCTAATATTAATTTTAATGGTAAAGGAATTGCCCATTTAGATAAACATTTTTCTCTAACTTTTACTAGATGAATAACAGAAACACGATTAGAAGGGCTTCCAGATTTCAGCATGTTCCTTTAAGCTCAACAAAAGTCCAATAAAAGCTGGAGAAGTGAGCTGAGCTGACAGTGAGCAACCATCTTATGCCGAACAAACCAGCTGCTGGATTTAGTTAGTTTCACATTTGAAGAAGAGAGATGAAAGAAGTGTCAGGTCTAAGCAAGAAAGCTCAGTGAAGTCCCAATAATGTCAAGTTTGATCAGAGAATACACATATTTTAACACAACTCTGGTATTTTCACTTGAGAACCTTTGTTCCTCCTCCTTTAGCTCGTCTAAAGGCCATTTTCACCATGTTTCTCATCCTTCTGCTGTGTCTCTAGGCATTTGCATGGTGGACAGACCTTATGGTGGAGCACGCCGAAAACTTCCTGGCCCTCTATGGCATCGACATGGATGCTGCCCTGGAGATCCAGTCACCTGAGAGCTGGGACAGCTTCCCTCTTTTCCAACTCCTCAATGATTTCCTCCGGACAGACTGTGAGTTCCAGCCTTGGCTCGTTTATCTTTGGACACTTTTATCTAAATTTAAGGTCCTAATACTCTTATGTCGCATCTTATTTCCCCCGTCTTAGATTATCTGTGCAATGGAAAGTTCCACAAACACCTCCAGGATCTGTATGCTCCTCTGGTGGTTAGATATGTGGATCTGATGGAGTCCTCCATCGCACAGTCTATCCATAAGGGCTTTGAGAGGGAGTCCTGGGAGCCTGTTAAGTAAGGAGCCTGAGTCTTTATTGCAAGGCTGTAGGATGCTTGCACATGCAACGCTTTTATATTCAGACAACAGAATGACCGTGTGGAGGCTGAAAAATCTCAAAGAGCAGCTATAACGTTCCCTCTGACTTCCTTTAGGTTCACTGTTAAAGAATGAGCCAAGAGTGGGCTGAAAAACCTAATTTTTTCTTTGAAAGAAATAGGTTATTTATTTCTGGAAGTAGTCTTTGATTAATGCATGTGCCATTAGTCTTTTTTTCTTTCTTTCTTTTCAAGCACATTGGGATCAGAACAACATGTAATATTTCTGTTTTGTCTGTAAACTAATCTTCATAATATGTGCTTTTTCGGTCTGTTTTGTCTCTGTTATAATTAATTTGCTGTGGCTTAAACATGTTAAATGTTGCATTTTATCGCTTTTCACCAAATATTATTAAATAAGATATTTTTACTTTCCCTTTCTTTTTCTTACTTTTCCTTGCTTTTACTACATCACATGTTTGTGTCCAGCTCTCTTGACTCATGGGTATTTCCGTATATTGTCTCTTTGATATTAGTTTATGCGTTCTACTGTATGTTTCTTCCTTCTATTTTCAGATTTTACTTTTATGATGAGTGTTACATGGCTTTTTACAGCTCCCACACCACTGTTATGGATTCTTTTTTTTGTTTCTTTTTGTCTTGTCTTTTCTGCAGGAGTTTAACAAGTAATCTGCCCAATGTGAATCTACCAAATGTGAACCTCCAAATTCCCAAAGTACCAAATCTGCCAGTGCCAGTAGCAGGACTATCAGTTAACCTTCCACAAATGCCTAGCTTTTCAACCCCGTCATGGATGGCTGCTATATATGACTCTGAGTGTGTATTCAACTAGTTCACTCTAGATTCGTAGAGAAAGCAGAGAGCAACTTGGTATGAAGATGACTTTATTTTTTTTGGTTCTCAATTATATTTCAGTATGCATCAAATTCACAAAATTCAAAGTTAAACGTGTTTTCCTTGATGTCGGTTCTTTTCGATAGAGTTCATGTTCATGCCAAGGTACCTCTGAGTTAGAGTAGATGGGATTCTGCTTCCTGAAATGAGAGGCTGCAAGCCTCTCATTTGCCTCGACATGCATGCTGCTGAGCTGAGGTGTGGAGATAAAGACGAAAACAAAAAGAAATATGTAGATGTGCAGCACAGTCCACACTTAAAGATTAATTAGGCCTTAAAAGAAATTGATCTTTTATTGCAGTTGCACATGCTGAGTCCGAGCTCATTTAATTAGTGGGGGCAAAGTATTTCTATACGAGTTGCATTTTTTACATTAAGTAATATATACCGTAGTTATTGATAATGACACTGCACAATTGCTTTGTGCCAAAAAAAGAAGGTGCTTACTCTAAACCTATAATATTTTATGAAGCTGGAACATACAGAAGGATATTTGACCATTCATCAACAGATGAAAAGATTCCCTCTTACAGTGTCTTCATTCAGCTCATTCCAAAGGTTTTTTTTATGTTTGCAGAGATAAAAAATATGAGAATATTGAGATAAAAAAATATTGAGATAAAAAAAAGGATTTTTTTTTAATCTGGCGAACCTATTGTGTGTTGATTTGCAAGTGTTACAAATCCTGTTGAAAGCCCCAGTGATGAGTCATTTTCAGTACTTTGGCAGAGACCACAAATGTCCTGGTGCTTTCCAGCATCACTTATTTTCCACTGTTTGTTGCCAGAAAGTTCAAATTCACCTAATCTAAGCACATATTTTATGTGTAACCCTTGCATAAAATCTTACATTTTTAAGTTTGTGGTGAAAAAATACAAACTCATTTTCATTTTTGACACATTACTGCCCTTAAGCCAGATTTCAGATTATTTTTTGTTTGTTTGTTTTACCTTTCTAACAATCTTCTTTGCATGGTGGACATATAAACTCAGTATTGTGGCAAGATGAACAGGCTGGATTGTTTGTTACTTTTGAAATATCTGTTTTGTTAAGCAAACCAAAGTAACTGTTTTCTTGTGAGGGATTTTTTTAGCCCGCTGATTAAATACCCCCATATCAGAGGTTGGACCTTTCTACATTTATCAGCTGCAACAAAAGATAATTTTTTTTAAGGTTATGTTTCTTTATAGATCTTTAGCAATGTATCTATATGTGGAGGATGCTGCAAATTCAGGATTTACAATGGGTGCAGAATCAAAAATTCAAAAATACCAAAAAGAATAAGTCTAAATCTCCACTCTACAAATAACATTTTCCCTCAATGACATCCACAGACATTCCCCCACAAAGACTGCTACAACATGGCTCATGGGCTGCTATGTAAAAATTAAACTGGTTCACAATTTATAAAACTTAAGGGTGTATTTAATTTTTAAAAAAAAAAGTACTATCCACTGCAGCCAATTAAGACAGGTTGTAGCAAAAACGGGGTCATCTGGGATGCAGAGGAGCACAACAGCAATGCTCAGCAACATGGCCATAGGTCCATCTCTGACCTTTACCACCTGCTAGTGGTCTGATTGGGATGAAGCGACAGCGCCATCGATTGGAGATGATATAGCAGAGAGGCTCTGAGCCAAGAGTTCAAAACTCTCCGTTTTATCGCATCTCCCTCTCGCCTCAAAACGTTTCCTGATTCCCAATCAGCTCTGCTCCAGAACAGAAAGGTCTGCATGGTTTGTTTCAGGGGCATCAATAGTCCAGGGTAATGGATGTTGAGAGAGGGCCTCTGATAAGTACATCTTCAGTTTTTTTTTTGGGTTTTTTTTCTGAACATTTTATTGCCCTCTCTCACATCTACATTTCCCTTCCTCTATGTCTTACAGTGTTAACAGCGGCTGTATCTGCAGTGATTTTACCTGCATGTTACCTCTTCATATATCAATCAATAATCATGCTCTGCAGTGTGGTTATTGATTTGTTGCCGTAAACCCTACCCACACCTTTTCACCCATACACTGACTCTCCAAACACATCTGAGGCAGCAGAAGGTGACGTAGACGTCTGGATGGAGCAGTCGGTGTATGGTGAGAGTAAAATCTTTGGATGTACAGGAACAGCATCCTCCTCTGCACCTGCCACAACAAATCCCCTTCCGCTTGTCAGTTTTAGAGCCGCTTGCCGCAGCAGCGCGTCCTTTACCTTCTGACCGATGTGTGTTTGGCTTGATGGCAGTAACGGCTCCGGGACATCAGAGGATCTCTTCTGGAAGCTGGACGCCCTTCAGACTTTCATCAGAGACTTGCACTGGCCGGAGGAGGAGTTTGCCAAACACCTCGAGAACCGGATCAGGCTCATGTCGAGCAACATGATAGAGAACTGCGTCAAGAGGTAAGAAGACTTGCAGTGCTTTATAGAAATTTGTGGGGTTTTTTTTATTTAACAGCGAATGTGTGAGTTTTACTGGGATTTAATGGGATGAAACAACAAAAAGGTGAAACCAAAAGTTATGCATAATTTCTGGGCTTTTTTAAACATTTTTATTTGATCTCCCTTTGCAAAGATTGTGTAAAATCAACTTTTGCTGTAGGTCTGATACTAGCTTTGCACTTTCTTTGTAAATTAACTCTAATGATGATTTTCCCTCATTTTAGATAATCCCATGAGACACTGTGCTTTGATTGAGTAACAGTTTAATTGAGCTTTGGTTAAAAAAAACACAGCCAAAGTCAAACAAGTTGTCACTGAAACATGCCAAGAGCTAAAGCTGCAGGAGTTCTCTAAGGGTTGCACTACTTGATATGTTTGTTCTGCCACGTATGAAGTTATAATCTGACGCAAACAAAAAAAGTCAAATGGCACCAAGGGAAACACACAAACATGAAGGATGATGATACAAAAGCATAGAAAATGCGGAAATACAGAAAATCCCACAGTAAGAATCACTAAAGTTCAGACAGAACTTTAGTGATTTAGTGATTCTTAGTCACATTGAGGTCTGGACTTTGACTGGGCCATTCTAACACATTAATGTGCTTTGCTCTAAGCAATTCAATTGTAACTCTTATTGTACATTTAAATCTAAATAAAATACTTAAAATAGAAGTTTGTGGTTGTAATGTGACAGAGTGGAAAAGTGCTAAAGGGATTTGAACATGTTTGCAAGGCACTGAGTTATACAGATCGGCATATTATTCAAGTACATCATCTTTTGCTTGCATTTCAGGACCAGGATGGCATTTGAGTCCAAGTTGACAAAGAGTAGTAAGTCCACAGACTTCCGTATTTCTCCATCTTTATGCACCATGTTCAATGTGATGGTGGACGCCAAGGACCAATCAGCCAAACTATGTGCCATGGAGATGGGTCAAGAGGTAAAAGCTCCCACTGATGTAAATCATGAGATGTTGAGGAGTCATGTTCTTTGCTCTGAGTCCACTTTGATTAACTTTTTTAATTTGTATCTTATCTTATGTAGAAACAGTTACACTCCCAGATAGATGAATTGATTGAGGAGAGTGTGAAGGACATGATCCAACTTCTGGTTGCAAAGGTACAACATTAATTTATTATTTTGTAAACAACGTGAGCATATAAAAGTTAAGAAAATTGAAAAAAATATATGAAAGATTTGTTTTTGAGTCTTCTCTTTTTTCTGTTTGTCAGTTTGTAGCTATTCTAGAGGGAGTGTTGGCCAAAATTTCCAGATACGATGAAGGAACTCTCTTTTCGTCTTTCCTCTCTTTCACGGTGAGATGAAGCTTCAACACTTCAAGCTTTTACTCCGCACAAAGAATAACATTGAAAATTGATTGCATTTTGCAAGATTAAAACGCCACATATTACATGCAAGAAGTTATGTCCAAGTTATGTCCATAGTCAGTAAACTATTTCCTGCTCTGAAGTGTAAAGCACAACAAAAATTATTAGGGTTTTTTTAAAGTGTTGTTGTTTTTAAACCGGATACATCAAACATGATGTGGAAAATCAAGTCAGGAACCAAGTCAGGAAATTATTTCACAAGTAATGAAGTTAATTAAAAGTTGTTCAGTTGAATTTAGATGGGGTTATTTGGACCCCACAAGCTTTTATGAGTATATTTTTTTCTGTGGTTTTTGGAACTGACGGCTGACGTCTGACGGCAAGAGACAAAGCAGAGAAACCGTAACACAAAGCTAAGAAAAACTAGAAGTATTGGAAAGAGAGACTGTTTAGCAAAACTACTTGAGCAATATTTGTTTGGAAAAATTCACAAAGTGACTGACTCTATGTAGGAAAGAGACATATCTAAAAAGAAACGCAGTGGCTAAATATTTTTTGATTAGGGGGAAAAATGTATGCAAACAAATTATACACAAGTCTATTTTTGCAGTAGACCAGGCAGCAATTTCAATGAAGAACAAAGACACACTTAGACAGAGAAACTAGTAGTACTTTTTGCAGGAAAAATAAAAAAAGTCACACAATTCCTCCTCTTAGTTTTGTCAATTGGAGAAACTGACTGTCATCAATTGCTAACTTCTTGAAAAACACCTCAGGTGTTTTCATTTATATAAATGAAACCAAGTGCAAATTTTCAGCAAATTATCCAACACCTAAAAGGAGATTTTTTGTCTTTTGCGCCTTTGGACGTGTAAGATATTTGTAGGATCTCTGGTATGTATTGTTGGGGAACGGCGGGTTTGTTAACACTATGCTCATAGTTCTCAAACTATTGCAGCACAAATAATAATGCCAACATTCTCAAGTAGTATCTGACAGACTTTGTTCTTATTTCAGGTGAAAGCTGCCTCAAAATATGTGGATGTACCTGTAAGTTCAGTAGCATCACCGTTTTACGTTTATGCCTTTATGTTGTTGCTGCCTCTCTGAAAACCGTGCAGTGGCACCCGTTGTGTTCCAGTGTGGAGTCATCTGCTGAGTCATGACAGTGCTGTGCCTCTGTTTTCACAGAAACCTGGGATGGACGTGGCAGATGGCTACGTGACCTTTATGCGCCACTCTCAGGACATGCTCCGTGAAAAGGTCAATGAGGAGGTGTATATAGAAAGGTTATTTGATGTAAGTAAGATGCCGTCTCCTCCTCTCAGTAAAAGGGAGGGACCTACCAAAATGTGGCAAAACAACAGGGCAGAGAGGGATAAGTCCCATTTTGAGACCAGGAAGTGTGCTTCAGCCTGGTGGAAGAGGCTCTTCTGATCCTCTCTACCTCTCTTCTCTCTACTTCTCTCTCTTTTTCTGTCTCTTTTCTCTGTAAATCACAGCTGCCCTCTGCATTCTGATGTGCATTGCCACAGTGCTTTTGGGCCTTTGTGTATTAAAAAATAAACTTTACTTACAAAGAGTCCATAAAAGCATCGTCGAAAAAAGGATTATCTGAAGCAGTGCTCTCTGTGGGGAAAAAACCCAAAAACAGAACTCTCTTTAGTGCTCTAATGCCAGGACACCAACTAATACATACGATTTTCTTTCACTCCAACACTCCCAGGTTTCAGACATTATGGCATGAATTATATTAGGTGACACTGCAGGGTGTCTCGCATTGTTAGCCAATTCAGAGGCTAACATATCTGATAGCCTTTATCTGTCAGAGCAATGGTTCCCAACCCAAGGCTCCAAATGTATAATATAAAGGGTCATTAAAGCAGAAAATACAAGGGAAAGGAATGCAGGGTACTATTGAGTCCCAGTCTGAGCTTTATAGAAATCAGTGCCATGCACATTACACATCTAAAAACTCAGTAAAGTGCTTTAAAGTGCAGTAAAATCTCTAAATTTTGTCAGGTTTATATTTATTATATTTATGCTGTAATTCTATGTTACTCTACCATAACGTTTCTAATCATGTCATCTCCATTTATATAACAGTGACAACATTTTGACTTAATAGAAGTTAATTAATCTTCTGCTGTCCAGACAATGTGCCACTTAAAACGACAGCTTACAGCTTCTTGATTTGTTTCCAAACATAAAAATGAAAGCTAACATTGGCTTTTTACCATTAACAAGGATCAAGTCTAAATTCATTTCACTTGGGTTAAAATAAAAAAAAAAACATTACTTGGTCTTTGCCAGCTTTTTCGTATCAGTTTAGTTGGTTTATGTTTTCTTAGTTTACATAAGCTTCTTGTAATTCCAGAAGTTATTCAGATATTTTAATGTTTCTGTCATCAAAAAACAAAACAAGCGTAAGGAATCTATAGCGTAAGGTCATCCATCAAGACTACATTTGTAGTTATTATCAGACTTAGAGTTCTTTCATAAAATCTTGTTTTTTGAAAACACGTCATCAAACAAAACTGCCACATAAATTACAGTCCACATATGTGGTGTTTTACTGATGTGCTTTATCCTTTTTAAAGACAATTCTTTGATAATTTGGCTTGGTGATACATCACTTTACACAGTCTCTACTTCAGTCTAAAGACATGAACACTAGTTTGTTTGTTTGTTTTAAAGAGAAACACAGATTCATTAAAATGTACGTCTTCTACAGCACAGGTATGAAAACTGCATACACAAAAACAGGGGTTTTAAAATGTTAGCTGCGCAAAATGTAGCTGTTAGTTGGGCATAATAACACTGTGTGTGTTGCTGACATAAAATCAAAGACTATACACCGACATCAGGTTGTGAGGTTAATACAGGGGGCGACAGAGATACATTTAAAAATGCCTTTATTGGCATCCTGATCCAATTTATTATTTGGACAGAGACAGAACAACCGTAACTGCAAACAAATCATTGAAGACAATGAACCAATGAATAAAAGCATCTCTTGATGAACTCGTGTTCATCTCAAAATATGTGATTTGATATTTGATACAGCCTTCCCCTGAATAAAGCAAAGCTGCAATAACACAATTTAAAGTTCAATAAAATAGTTTCTGGTGTTCTGTGTTACATTTGTCAGCTCAGTCTGAGCTGAAAACCCTCCTGGCCTCTCACCTGCTCTCTGCCTGCAGGTTGCAAATGAATAAATTATATTGTACAAAGGAAAACACACTTGTTGCTCCAAAATGAAAATATTTCTATATGGAAGACCATATAGCAATCTTATGTAAATGTTTATTTAAAAGCCAGTTGAACCTGATCTGCTGAAAGGTTGTTCCGGATTTTAAATTCAGCAATATATGCCCATCCATGCCCATAGACGTGTATATTAATAGGTACAATTACGTTTCAGAAATTGTGCTTTAAATATTTAAGTGTGTAGTTAATTCAGTCAGCCCTCTGGGAGCTGCAGTCTTGTGTTTTGGCCATTCATCAGGATGCCTGGTGCAGTAAGGAGATGTCAGTCGGTTTTACATTTTTACTCTTTTTCACTAAAACGTAACTATGAAAATACTTTTTTTTTCATTTCCAGTTTATTGTGAAGTTTATTGTTACATTATTTGGTATTTTTAAAATATTTTATAGTGCAGAATGTCAAAATAATTGTTTTTTTTAGTTGAGTACAGGTAGATGTAATTTTTTTACAAACATTTTAGACCATTATTTATTTATATTTGTTTTTCCTAAACCTTCTTGCTATGATTCCTTTAAAGTGTTTTTGTGGTTGCTTTTCCCCTGATTTACAATCCAAGCATCTGAATGTGGCAGCATGTTGTGCTTAAAAGAATAAGACAATCTGACAAATGGAGAACAAAAAGAAAACATGTCAAGCATAAATGCTAAAGCAGAAGAAAAGTATCTGAAGGGCATGTCTTTTAAAAAAAAACATATACAAGATTAAAAAAATCTCCAGCAAAGATATTCTTCATTCCACAGTCATTTGTCAAGATTTCAGCAAATATGGCATTTAAGAACGACCTTGTTGATGTTAAAATACTCCATTATGTCTGTCAGACTTGTTTGCTTCATATATTCAACCATAGAAGTAGTAATACAGCCTTTGTGACAGGCTGCTGCTAACTAAGAGTCTAAAGATCCAATTTAAACTTGACTCGTTGTGAGGTTGTCTGTGGACAAACTGTTGGTTCTTCTTTTAACACCTGAATGATTCATAGGTCAGAGTTAAGTGCCTTAATAAATAAAAGGGTCGGGTGCTGAACCTAAACACGAAAAAACAGAGAGCAATTCAAGTCAAACTGAAAGATTTTCAGAAAACCGGAAGAAATATCGATCCTAAACACTTTATAAGATTACATGAGAGTCTGGCTCCCTGGGAAAATATAAAGAGATTACTTTTTTTTCTTTTGTTTTTAACAAATTGCCCCACTGGCCCCCAGCTGTGCTTTAAAATTAAACTAAGGCCATTTGAAATGGAACCCACACTCAGATTAAAGATTAGAAAACAGAACAGACTCGTAGTAGATACAGTGACTTGCACAAGCTTTTATGCATCTTAAGTTATTTCACCATTTGTCACACCATGGCCTCCAAGCTTAATGTTTTTATGATGATGATTAATTGTAAAGCTGTATGTAGCTGGGAGAATCTGTTGGCAGGTCAAATACTGGTGGTTCACTCCACAACGTTTTCCTTTATGGAAAAGCAGCAAGAAGAACGATAAAACGTTTTCACCTAACTAGAACATTCAATCTGTTCCAGCTGAAAAAAAACAAACATCCCCGTAGCATGATAATGTCACAATACATTGTGTACATCACATTAAAACCTAATAAAACAAATCAAACTTTGCTGCTGTTATGTAGCAAAATGCGGAGAAGGTTCAATGGAAACTTGCCACAAGCCGAATGAGTTGGGAACCAGTGTCTAGCAGAGAGAGCACTGTCTTAACAAACATAATCCTGACGGGATACATTGGCAGAAATGTGTCCTCCATGTGTGATTTGGGTTGACACATACTGCTGTGACGTGTGTGCTTCATGTCATTCAGTGACTGTTTGTACAGAGCGGCGTCTGCTCAGGTGTGTGACAGCTCTGTGGGTAGACACTTTTCTCTGTGAGGCAGTGGCGTGGACGTCTAATGTCTGACAGACGCTCAGAAGGCCCCCTTTGGTTTTCTATTTCTGTGTTGGCTGTAGAAGAAGGAGTCCTGTGCCAGACAAACTTAATTGTTTTTTTTTTGTTTGTTTGGAGGTTTTTTTTCTTTTGTTTTGTCTTTTGTCCTGGCACAAGGCATAAAGCTGTTGTGAAGTGGGTCTGCTTTTCGTCTTCGAGGTCCCCACGGGGTTACCATGTCTCTCTGTGTTTCATCACCGTTTCCTTTAAATGTGGCGTTTTACCCTCCGTGTCCTCTGTGTGGCCCCAGAGTGCTCTGAAGTCCCACCGAGCACCGTCATGTCGAGTCTAAAGATTTCTCTAAGCTGTGAACATGTCAGTTATGGCAAATTTAAACTGCATGTTAACTAAGCTTTTCTGTTTTTTGCTCCTCTTTTGAATCAGATGCATGCCTCTCGACTCATCTGCATGCACAGAAAAGTCATTCCTTGTTGCTGCAAAGGCTCTACTTTATCTGTCTTTCTTTCACTAATTTATTTTAATCCTTTTTAATCTCCTCTTTTCTGATTAACACCATTCCTGCTGCCTCCTTCTGTAAAGGAAAAAAAAGTGGCACTTATCTCTAGTGTTGCGTTGCGTTGTTTTATCACATTATGTTGGTTGGCATGAGTTTTAGAGTCAAATAATCTTCCTGTGTACATCTTCTAGCATGACCCTCCTCCTCAGAGCTCTGCCTCATTTGCACATAGAGCAGCCTTCCTTAGCACGTCTTCTGCGAGGTCTGCATGCACTGCACGCTCAACTCGACTGTGAAGTGGACAGGCATCTGCACCTGATCTAAACAAAACCCTCAGCTAAACAAAAAACACGCAACCTGACAACCTGTTAACTCCACACACTTCTAATTCGGGCCTTTCCGCTCCTGCATTCCTGCCTATTCACAGGTTTAAAGTTGATTTTTTTTCTTAAAGGTATGATTTACCGTTTCTATCAGAGATGTGTGCTGTTCTCTGGGAAGCAATGAGCCGAAGCAAACTGCAGAGAGAAAAAAACAAAAAAAAGCTCCAAGAAAACAGCACCCTGCTCCCCTCTCTGCCTGCTAACCATTTACTCACTCTCATCCTATTTTCTTTCGCTAATGAACTCCTATCACGAGTATAATTTCATTTTCCCCCGCAGTTGTTTCGTATCTGCTGTGTCGGGCGTTTCCGACGCAGCTCAGCATTTCCACTTGAATAAATTATAAATAAAGGCTAAGTAATTGCCTTCAGTAATAGATGGGCCATGCAGATTTCTTTTTCTTTTTTTTTCTTTTTTTTTTTTTTTTACAAAATATTGATTTCAACATTTTCTAGGAGTTCAAAAGGTAATTGCAGTTTAAAAAACACATGATTCTTTTAGCACTTTACAACTTGCTTTTGTTTTGCCAACTCCCTCCAGCGGGTGCAGAATCAGTGAGCACCTTTAAGAAGCTCTTTCTGAGTCATCTGTGGGCTTTTTGGGAAATAATAACTACAACAGCCAGTTTTATTTCCAGTAGAAGCTGAGAGACAGCCGAGTTTTTTTGTAATTTGTCTGCAGTTAGCATAGAACATTCTTTATAGTTGTTGACAACCCTGGAAAAGATGTGAAAATCAGCTTTTAAATAAATATGGTTTTTATTGCAGTATTTTTATGAGTAATCTTATATTAAGAATCATAAAAAAATCATATTATGTATACACTCTGAAAAGCTTTTCTTTTCATCAGTAACATTTCACAAGGTGGGACCATAAGGCAGAGATTTATTTTTAGCAAATTGACTAGGTTGACCAACTGCCTGCACCTGCTGTTAAGCTTTTGTCTCACTTTTTTTCTACAAGATTGAAGAAAGGTGAAGGCTAAAGAAGAAGATTGATTTTATGTCTGGTGAATCATTTTCATCATGATTTGGGTCACTGCAATGTAAATTACCCCGATAATTACCTGCTTTCAGTTTTTCCGTTAGAGTCCTCCAGAACTCTATTTAAATTCTCCTGGCATTTCAAAGAGCTCATGATGCCATGAGAGACTTTGGAAGGTAAACAGGCCCACAGCATCACAGATCCTCCTCATACATGCTTAACAATGGGCATGGGATTCACCTGCAAAAAAAAAGTCTGATCTACGAGGACTAATTTGTCCTGGTGATCTAAGTAGCTTTTAGCTAAACTCCAAATGGTTTTGTTTGTAATGATCAGACAGAGGGTTGGTTCATGGCATACTTCCATATCCAATAGTTAGTATGGAAATAGTGTTTGGATATTTGGATAGTATGGAGTTTGTGTAAATTCAAGATGCCACTCTTTGCTGCAGTTTCAACACACCAGAACATGAACCGCTACTGGTTTGGTGGTACTGGAAAAGAGGTTTTTTATTCATTTATTTGTTTTTTGTTTTTTTGGGGGGGAAATCTTAAAAAAAAAACCTTCGTAATACAAACGAAGGGATTTCCACTGACAGGAAGCAGGAAGGCTTTTTAAGGAGGTGTCCTCTAAAAGTCTAAACTAACTTTCTGCTTTTCCGTGCAAGAGATTTTAGTGCTCCAGCAGTGAGATGTGAAGATTATCCTTTATTGTTTGCTGTGGAAAGATACATTTGGGTTTTTGTCCAGCCTTGTTTGCCACCTTTCCAGTTTATACATGTTTTAATTATTGGTCTAACTGTAGAAAAGGGCACATTTGGATGAGTGACTTATTTCTTGTCATTATTTCCTGTCCCACGGTGAGCAGCACACACCTGCCTTACTTTAAATAGAATGTTCTCTGGTCTTTCCCATTTTGAAGCTTTGGTAGTTGCATAATATTCTGCACCATTGTTATTGTTAGTGAATAGTAAGGGAAACAAATATTAATGAATCCTTTCAAGCTCTCCAAATTACTGACAATTATTCAGTCGCATTTACTACATAGGAATTAGTGTGCTACCAATTTTCTTTTAAATTACAGTGGATTTTCTAAGTGAATTATTGCACTCAAATTAAATGTTTAAAGTGTTTTTCATTATAAAATCATCATGTTGCAGTTAAAGGCGAATTCATTCAAAATTTGCTATTCACATCCTTACCAGGGGTGTCAATAAGTGTAGCTGTGACTGGATCATTTTCCAATCTTTTCATTTTGTAAATTTAATTGGTAGTAGCTAAAACCTTCAGTTAAATAATTTTCAGTAGCTGCTCAATCGGGCTTTTAAGACTTCATGAAAGAGTCACTTTGACATCTTAAAAATGCACTTATTTCTGAGCCGGATTACATTCACTCTCCTCGACTTCTGTCTGTCTTATATCCGAGGCTGGATCCAGGACACACTGGCTTAGTTTAGCATACATACATAAACAAGAAAATGGCCAATCTGTCTCCACCCAGCAGTAACCAAATCCTCCAACTGGGCCGTAAGCTCTTATTGTGTAATCACTGCTGCGCTGAACTATTTCGGAGTAACAATCTGGAGCTACTTCCTTGGAGACTGTATGGAGTGGATCAAAGAAACTGCAAGCTTCTGGAAGGATTTTGTTACTTTTTGGGAAGAGCTGGGCTCAAACTAAGCCACCTAAAAGCACCAGGGATCAGAGCTTCAGCATCTTCTAATTTATCAAAATGAACCAAACATGCTGTTTCTTGAAATACAGCTAATCCTCATGCTTCAAGTTGACAACAAAGATGGAGTAGGTTCAGCAGTTTCCTTGAGAAATTTCTGTCTTGTTGCTACAGTATGCAGTTTCTGCACCCAGAACTCAATGTGCAGATGTACTGAATTTTAGCCCTTTGATAGTAATTAAGTACAAGTCATACATATAAACAGATTTTAGGATTTGTCCAGGTTAAAAGCAAATGGAGACAGAAGTTGACAGACAAGCAGACAACATCCTACCTGCTGTATACTTTGGCTCTATACCTGAAAATGATCTTATCTCCGCTAAAGCTAATATTTGTTGTGATATGTTGGTCTTGGATGGAAATCGTTTCTGACATTTTGGAATATATTTGAATCAATCTGGATTCTTTGATCAGAACATAACCATGGCAATGAAATGAGCTGCAGTTGTCAAAAGATACCTGAAATTTGTTCTGGAACGAGCTGTACTCTGATTAGCCGTTAGCTCAGCTCTCTGTTTGATGTTTCTCCAAACTCAGATGGGAGTTGCTGCTTCAAACTCTGCAGCCTGAATAAAGTCAATCTATCTTGTTTAGCAGTTAGGTGAAATTTGATGATCCACAGAAATTGCTGACCTTCTGTAAGAGATAACACTTTATCTCTTACAGATAAAGTCTCTTACACTTTATCTCTCAATTTTTTCAAACAATGCCATCAAGTGATAATTCTCTGTCACTGCTTTACCAGGCATTTATCACCGCAGAAGCTGAACTGCAACAGATATTTTGTGATACTTTGAAAAGATTCTGTCACATAAACATTGCAGCTCTCTCATGTCATTTGCATCGCGCATTTGGGACCTTTGTCACAGCATTTATACGACCGCTGCTGAATAAATATATTTATTCTAGGACAGCCAGTTAATCTTTAAATAAGAAAAGAAAGAAAAAAATGTCACAACAAAAGCATCATTTTGACAGAGGAATATTATGAATGGTTCTTACCCATATGCACCATTTATAATGGGAACACATGAAAAGTGATCCTTGTCCTAATTCCTCCTGCTTTAAATCTGCTTTGCACAGGGACAACAGATGAAAAATAACCTTAATTATGGAGCATTTAGAAAAAAGTTTAATTAATGTGCACAGTTTCTACCAAATAAATTAACTTAAATTATCAACAAAGGTAAAACCAATGCAGTCCAAAAAGCAAAAGCATTGACTTTTAGTTATTTTAATTGCCATCTAGACTTATAATATTAGATTTAAATTACCCTGCTCCAGAGTAGCTTAGTTACCATAGTAACAAAGCCAACTAAGAAGTGAACCCATGGCGTTGTGGTATTGAAAATCCTGGCCTTATTTGGATGAACCACTAATTCTGCTTTGAATCCCAGCCCCCTGATATCATCCGAAAACAAAGTGACAGATTATGAAACATTTTTTTTCTCAACCTACTGAAGATGACAACAAAGAGACACAGCAAAGAGACACACTTAAACTTCTTGAGTTTCTTTACATTTTTCCCAAGATGCCTTTTGTCCCATTTTTATTTACTTTAGTTTTGGCATGTGTTGCTGTTTTTTTAGTTTTCTGTGGTTTGTTCTTTTAATGAAACTGTTGCATTTAATTCTGGCTCATTTCTAATCAGTTTCCTTCATTCGTATAGCACCGATTCTTAACAATTTGTTTTCTAAAGTTGGGCTGCAGGACATTAGAAATCTTGCAATGGAGATAATATTAGTAAATATCAGGTGTGGAAAAAAAGCCTATTTTCTTCTTTCCTCTCTTTCTAATCTGTGCTTCCATCAATCTTCAGCATTTTATTCAATGTCCATGTGTCCAGTGCTCCCATAAGGCTGAGTTCAGTTGGCTAAGTGTCACATTAATATGTAACATAAAACTGTGTGACAATCGGAATATGCTACACAACAATTATTGCACTTCAATGCAATAATTTGTGAATATTGTACCTCAATATTGAGATGATGACATCTGCAATATATCGTCCAACCTTGATATTAAGGAACTTTAAAAATATATAAAACTACAAAGTGAAACTGAGCTCATTTTTAAATGTACAGAAAGTTGGTTAAGTAAGCCTGGTTACAGTCATGGAGGACTGGAGAGAGAAAGAAAAACACAAACAGCCTGAGAGAGAAATATTTTCTCTGATAAAGAGGAACAAAGAGAGTAATCATGGCTTATTGTAGCAACAGCTTTATTCAGTTGCTTCATTTAGGAAAGTCACCGCTGAGGACAGAAACGCTGCAGTATGTGAGTCTTCTATGCAAACACAAAGCCAGGAAATGCATGTAAAATCAGCCACAATATCTAATGTGCATGAAGTAATATGTCTACCCTTCTACAGAGACGACTCAGGATAAACTCTTAACAGTAATCTTTATTAGAAGTGAACATTAGAATCACTGTTAAACATATTGTGCAAATTCACCTCAAACTGCATCCAGTCCTCATGCATCCAAGGTAGTTTAAAAGCCTATTGATGCATATTCTACATGTACCAAGAATCAGACTGGAAACTCTTTGTAACGACATGAGTCAGAAAAACACAGTTATCCCCCATCAGGCTTAATAAATATGCAAAATTTACACCAATTGTTTTGTTTTATTTTCAAACTAACAATCTTTACTTAAATTAGCATTAGCTTGAATGCAAAAACAGTTTTTCATGTAATTGTAAAGGAATTCAGATAGTAAAGGTTTAAGTCTTATATCTTTAGTAATAGATTAACTGAGTGTATATTTCTTGTAAGAGTCCCTTATTTTGCCTTTTTCCACTCTTTACAGTCTGAGGTTTTATTAAAGCACATAAGGTGTCCTGCAGAAGTACTCATACCCCTTGAACGTGTTCAGACTTTGTCACATTACAAAAACAGATTTCAATGCATTTTATTAGTAGTGGAATAATTTTATTCTTTGAAGAAAAGCATCCCTGCAGCATGATTCAGCCACCACCATGTAGCACCTCACGGTTCTGCCTGAGCTGTAGCGGAGGCCCAGCAAAGATCTGGTGATTCTGGTCAGAGGAAAGCAATCTTAAACATTTTGCAGAAGAAAAACAATCACATCCTTATGAACCCAGTGGAAGCAGCATCATGCTCTGGGGATGCTTCTCTTCAACAGGGATTGGGAAGCTGCTCAAAGTTGATGAGTTGTGCTAAAGGTGTTAGCGGATGCTAAACAGTTGGCACAATTGCAGAGAAAAATGAGCAACAATTGTCTAGAAGTGCAAATTTGTTAGAAACACACCCCAATGCTGCAACTGCAACTGATGTTGGTTCTACAAAGTATTGAGCTGGTTGCAAATGCAAACTACACTTTCTAGATATTAACATAGCTAAACAATTTTGAAACTATACTTTATCTTCCACTTCACAATTGTCTGCTTGTTATTGTTGGCATATCTGTAAAGTCAAGACAAAATACATTGAAGCTTGTGCTTATAATATGGCACAATGTGGAAAAATGTTAAGAGAAATAAAATATTTGTGCACTTGAACATTAACCTTGTAACGTATACTGTATGTGTACAGTTGAAGGTGTTTCCATGTGTCTTAAAGGTTAGTTCTACGTCATCATGGTGTCTTGAGCATGTGTGTGGGTGTGTGTTTTGCTGGAGAGTGTTGTGTTTATGTGTTTCAGCAATGGTACACTGCCACTATGAACCTGCTGGGGACCTGGCTCACCGAACGCATGGATCAGCAGCTCCACGTCTACCAGCTCAAGATCCTCATCAGGATCACAAAGGTGAGACCAAAAACGCCTGGTGGGGGTTGGGAGGATGTGGGTGAAATGCCCGGAAATCAGCGGTGCTCCGAGCTGACGGGTCTCTTTTCGCCCCGCAGAAAAAGTACAGAGACTTCCGCCTACAGGGCGTCTTGGACTCCACCCTGAACAGCAAGATGTACGAGACGGTGCGCAACAGGCTGACCGTGGAGGAGGCCACTGCTTCAGTGAGGGAAGGAGGCATGCAGGGCATCTCGATGAAGGACAGCGACGAGGAGGATGAAGAGGACTAGAGGCTGCGGACCGACCCCCCCCTCAAAACCTCTGTCTGTCCAAAACCGCCCGTCTCTCCCCACCGTCCCTTCAGTCTCCCCGTTCACACTTTTGACTTTAGCCTGGTTACTGATGCATGTACCAACTCAGATAGCCACTCTAGGACCTCTTTGTCAGCTCGACTTGCCTCTGAAGGAACTATTAAATATAAAGATAGAAATTACACAGGAAAAAAAAGAGTAAATAAAAATGTTAAAAATAACCATGATTGGCAGTTTAGCTGTGTCATAATACAGATAGCACCTATCTTTGGTCTTCATTCATTTCTAAATTCATTTCTATGTGTTAACTAAGCAATATGGAGAACCATTTGTTTGACAATGTTGAGTGAGATTAATCGGTGTGTCCCTGTCCAATGCAAACCTATATGGCGCTTCTTTGTCGTATTCTACATTCATTAATGGTACATTGTCGTGATGATGAGTGTGTGGACCCTTTTCTTTGTCTTGTCCGTTTTTAAGTGAATGCCAACTGCTTTGAACTGAAAATAATAATAATAAAAAAAAATAAACCGTATTTGTTTACGGCTGATCCAGATGGGTTGTCGTCCGCTCACTGTTGCTACCACCGACAGTAAGTCCAGAACCTGCATTTCCTATCATGTGTCGACGCTCACCTCGATAACTAAATTAGACGCGCTCCGACAGGAATCTTGAATTTCGAGTGGGTGTTCAGGAGATGCAATATGCCCATAGATCCATTTTGATAACTTGGAAGATTCTATTTTTATTTCAACATTTAAAAAAAAGGCCTAGAAACAGGTTCTATTTTAATTGAGTTGCACTTTTACAGACAAAAAAAGAGCAAAAAGAATTTTTTTTATTGAGAAAAAGAAAAGTTGGTCTGTCTTTGTTCTGTAATTGTGTAGAATGAGATGTCTGGCATTTGTTTGGGTCTCACTGTTGTTTTGTATATATTATATAAATATATATAAATATAAAAATGCTGTACATTGCATTCTGAGCCATCGCTGCATGCCTGTGGGTTCCTACTCTCCCCCTAAATGCTTTCTGTTTTCTGTGTGAACTAGCTGGTGGATTCATTCTTGCTTTTTTGCCTTATGAAAGCCAACAGTTGTAATATGCAAGAGCTGTGGCCTCTAAATAAAAATTACTGTACATGTGCATCTTCTTTCCTGTTTAACACCTTTGCAAACACGACTGCAGACTGAACCAGTTTGCACATCAATACATTAGAATAGCTTAGAAGAAAAGAAAAAAAACAGGAATATATTAAAGTAATTTATTTGAAAAAGCGAAACTCATTTGTGGGGAGTCCAGAGTGCAGCCAGAGAACATTTGTGGCCCCGGGAATTATTCTGTCACCTAGCATACATCAACAGTTGGACAAGTTCTGCCAGCCGTCACAGAACGTTAATAGAGAGGGACACATTTTCTTAGGTTAAGATGGTTACTGATAACATTATTATGCTTAATTTAATAACCACACCTTTTTATAAAATTCATTTTAATTATATAGCAGACTTTGTTGCATAAGCCTGTCTTCCTTTGAAAGAATAGGTCAGTTTAGGTTAGGGAAACCAAAGTCATTAACTCGGTACCATTCATAATATGTTTGACAGTGCATGCAGGTCTCTGCTGGGAGAAAAATAACACATCCATAAAGTTTTGAAGCACAGGGAAGCATGAAATTAGATCATTTTCTTCCTTCCACTAAACCTTTTATTGATATGCTTGGATACTGCACTTTAAATAGCTAACTTCTTCATTAATTATCTTTGATGAAGCAACATCACTTTAAAAAATAAAACACCTTAGCTGGCTGAAGATGGCATTTTTAAAACACAAAACATTTAAACTGCGCTGCAGAGTAAAGAACTGCATTGACCCATTATTATTGACCACTCTTGCATGGTATTTTCTATCATTTATTTTTACACATAAGCAATCCCAGTTCTCTGTCAGCAGGGGGCGATAAGAGATACAGGATTTGTTTTAGACTCAAAGTCAAAGATGCATCAGTCTTTGATGCAGTATAACTGACACCACACTTTAATCATTTCATGATACCAGAGTAATAAAGGAGGATACTGAAATACAAACATGACATGATGGAAGAGAACATTTATAATTTCTAAATAGATTAAACCACTGACCAAGCTGAAATGAGCCAGCTCTGCCTCCCCGGACCACAACGTAAATGTCAGGAAGATCCTGTCAAAATCCCAGTAGGGATTTCTTTGCAGATATTAAGAGAATACATTTCTAGAAAAAATGAAAGGTAATAAAATGTGTCCCAAAAGTAGGTTGGAGCATGAGGGTTTCACTGGCATTTTGAAAGTATTATTATTCTTTTTCTTTAGAGATTTCATAAAATAAATACAAAATAATAATAAATACACACAAATAATCCAGAGACTCAAGTTCAGGGTTGAAAAGGGATTATAATTATAGCCACAAAATAACGTAGAGACGGAATTTCGGCCTGGATAAAATACAATTTTACAGTTTGAATTTGTAACCTTGTTTACTAGAGTGAGGAAAGCGTCACAAAAGTAAAATTTCTCCGGAAGGCAAGTTCCTGAGGCTCGAACAGAAACATGCTTAAACTCTGGTTAAAATTCACACCTCTGACACTGGAAAATCTGTACGGAACAATTTGATTTCAAACGCTCGTCGGTTAAATAGATTTTAGGACAAAACCACTTAACATGTCGCAAACTGGAACCACATCTTTGGTTACAAATAAAGCATCAACCCACCAAGAAGGAAAGTACAGTGTCTATAGAAAAGTTTTCACCTCCCTTGGATTATTACTTTTTTTCGTGTTTTATTTATTCACAGAGTTCTTTTTTTTGTTGTTTTTTTTTTATTTTATTAGACACTGATCAGCAGACGCTTATGTCAAGGTGAAAATAAATTCTATAAATTATTGAAACGATAACTGCAAAGAATATTTTCTTTATGTGATTAAATTTGGATGCATAATCAAACATTTATGGCCAATGACTGCAAAAAAAGAATCTAAATATGTCTCTATATATGCTATATATGGGGCCACAGACAAAAATGAATTTAGTAACTCTTAATTTAACCTACCAGTCAATATAAACCATCTTGCGTGGTTTTGTAGTAGAGTGCTGTGAAAAAGCATTCTTTCCTTGCACATTTCTTCGATCTTAGTTGAACATTGCAGATCGTCTAATAAATTTTAATACTGGAGAAAAATTTCCAGACTAAAGTGGAAAAAAAAACAGTTTTCAAGTATTGATTTATTTTGTGAAGGGAAAAAGATATTCTGAAGAATCACTTAAATAGAACCTATTTAGTGACAAGTAGGTTAAATGATTTTACAAAGCAATGCATCATGCTCCAATGTAAAGATCCTCAGAAACAGAAGAAACAAAGACATCGATATCCATCTGTCTGGAAAGGGTTACAAACTAACTTTCTAGAACTCCACTGAACTCCAGAGAGTTTACACCAAAATTACTCCAAGACCTCAACATCCACATCTCATCCAGGACATTACAGAAGAAACTTTACCATCTAAAGCATGGCAGATGCTTAAGTTGATGGTTCAACATTAAAGAACAAAAATAACATTTTGAAGAAGTCCAGTCGAAGTCTGGACCAAAATTAAATTGAGACACTGTGCCATGACTGTAAGCAGGTAGGTAGTTTGTTCGTGCTTTTTAAAATTCTAAAATGCATAAGAAATAAATGGATTATGCAAAAAATAAAATAAATCCAAAAGTATAAAAAAATAGTGATTTCCAGTTAACACAACCACTTGATGGTAGTTTCTGCCACCAAGAATGTCTCAACCAGTTATGGCAATTCCTTCATGATGATTTGGATGCAAGGTTCGTTCCCTTAATAAATGTAATAATTAGTTGAAAACTGCATTTTGTATTTACTAAACCTACCCTTGTAGTTGATCTAAAACATTTGAATGTGTGAGAAAAAATATATTTTCTGTCCTATTTATAAACATACTATTATCATTCTTTTAAAATCTTAATCATTTAAAGGTCCCATTTACTCAGTTTAAGCAATCTACTATTTTAAAAAGAGCATAGCAGATTTAAAACTCATCTCGTTCTTGTCAACACCAAACAAGAAAATAATGGTTGAGATTTATTAAGTGTGAGAAAAAAAATTGCTGTTCGTGGATCCTAGAGAGTTGGAGAACATTTGCAGAAGCTTAGTTTGCTTATGCCTCAGGCTGGCTCTGGATTTAAGCCTAAGTAACATGGCAAATTATAGGTAAAAATACAGAATTTCATGGTAACGTTTTTGCTGAAATAAATGGACCAGTTAGAGACTGGGATGACTTCCAAGGCACTGAATTAAATCTTCACAGGAGGATCAAGCAAAGATGCTCGTCTTCAGTAAACTCAAACAAAACTATCAAGTGTTGCAGTAGTTGAATTTCTGCAGGAATGTCCTTAAAAGCAACACAATGTGGAGAAGTCAGTGACACATAGCAGCTTGGCAGGAAAAAACAATCAGAGCCCCAAAAAATGCCTTTGATCAAATGAAAGTGATGTGGAAAGTTTTTGCTAAAACCCAACAAAAATAAATAAATAAAAAAATTGTTTTCACCTTGATTTTAAAATAACTTCGCTTGTTGATCAGTGCCGGGAACAGATTCGAATTACATTGCGACAAAACGCTTCAAAATAAAACATGAAAAACTTTGTGCAGAGTGAATCTTTTTTTTGTTTTGTTTTTGTGTGTTTTCTTGTAGGCATTGCATCGTGTCGGTACAGATACGCGTGTTAACTGCTGAGCTGTGACTTGCTGAGGTTAGAGAAGCAACAACAAAAGCTTTCAAAAAATAATATCAGGCTGGAGATTCGCAGGCCATACATGACAAGCTACACAACCTCCTTCAGGAATATGGATCTAGTAGTACAGAAATAAACATAACAGGGCTATTAAAGATAATATATATATGTATATATATATTACAAAACAATACAACAATATAAATCCCTGTAAAAAGCAATAAATGTTCACATTAGATGTTGCAACACATTTTAACAAAAAAAAAAAGCCATAAGTACATTTTACAGGACAGCAGTGAGATTTTGGGACATTAATGTAGAAGCAGCTGAAAGTCTGTTCACGTGATAAAAAGAGGGGTGGAGCCTGAAAACTGTAACCAAAAAAAACCCAAACATACATGCTATGAAACGGTGTGATGAAGTGGTTTAAGACTTTACTTTAGGTGGATCGTCTCAACTCATCCTGGTCTTCATGCTTCAGGTTTTGTCTCGATGCGGTCCGAACCCCCCCCCATCCCCTCGCACCCCGAGGTTTTGTTCCACTCGCTGGGTGTAGGCAGTAACACTGATAGTTTAGTGCAAAGTGGACAGAGCTGCTTTTTCCTCATGTCAACTTAAACAGGTGCAAACGCTCAGCAGGAGAACATTAAAGACAAGAAATAAAGGACCGAAAAAAAAAACATAAATATCAAAAAACCTTTTTATCAGTATAAAAAGTAATAAGGTTATTCGTTTAATCAATAGTCTGGCAAAAAGGCCTCAGAAAAGTTCTTGGATTGGTGTTTTTTTTTTTCCTGTTTGTTTTTTTACAAATTAAGTGCCTGCAGGAATGTCCTCAGACGAGCGACTCCATGCTCTCCGCAGGGTCCGACTCGTCCGCAATCACCACCACCCCGTTAGTGTCCATGTGAGTGGGACTCAGGCTGCACTCTCTGTTGCTGACCAGGCTCAGCATGGCTTTGTAAAGGTACTGGTAATGCTCCTGTGCAAACAAACAGAAATATGAAAAAGTTAACAAGACGCGGTCCGTGTTCAGAACAGTCAACGTGTCCAGGGTTTGATTTAAACTGGACGTTTACTCTGAAAAGCGTCTCTCTCCTAAGTAACACTGTCTGACCGTGAAGACACAGAGGTTAGGCCCCCAATCAGTCGCCACAGCCTACAGTAACCTCAATTTTTGCTCTCTTAGCTCCGTGATCTCCAGGGTGAGAAGCCTCACTTCTTGATTGATTCTCATGTTGAGGATCAGCAGACGGTTTTTCTGAGACCTTTGGACCGGCCTCCTGCTCCGATCACCAGGTGGTCTGGACAAACAAGACTAATCGAACTGCTTTTGCTCCGCTGGCAAATAACGTCTGTTTAAGAATAACCCACAGTGGTTGCAGCCGCACACGTAAGACGTTAGCAGAAATCATAAGCAGCACAAAAGTCAAACAAGTTCACAAAGTAGTGCATGATTGTCAAGTCAATCCAAAAATAAATCAAATTAAAAAAAACAAAAAACTGTGTGGGTCTATTTGTACATTCTTCATTTTGTAGACGAATGTTTAGCTCTAATTACTGTGCCAGGTGTTCTGGGCGTCTTCTACATCCAGAAACAGACATTTTCCACATTCTTTTTCTGCAGAACAGTTCAAACAGAGTGGATGAAGAGAGTCTATAAATACCGGTTTTCAAGTCATGCCAGAGATTCCTAATTGAATTTAGGTCGGGACAGTGACTGGGCCATTCTAACACATGAACATGCTTTGATCTGAACTATCCCCTCTGTGGCTCTGACTCGATGTTTGGAGTCGGTGTCCTCTTTTGTAGACCAAGAGATGTTCTTTCTGGATTTCTTGCCCTGCATTTGTCATTTTATTTCCATGTCCCCTAAATTAAAGCTTCCCACGGCATGATGCTGCCACGGCAGTGTTTCACAGTGATGGGTAGCGTGCAGCGCCCCCTTTCCTGACCTGTGGGAACTTCAACCTGAATTTCATCATTATAGCGATTGCTTTTGTCTTGGTACTCTGTGTTTTTTATTAAGGTTATGTTGAGTTGAGCAACATAACCAGTTGAGGTGGATCTACAGAGATCCACCTCAACTGTGGATCTCTGTAGAAAGTTTCCACGTGAACAACCCTCATCTTTCATTTTCAAAACATGGATTCAACAGTGACCTGTGAGATGCTGGGAGCCGCTTGGGATATCGTTTAAAAAAACCCCAACATAATTCTGTTTTAAACCTCTCCACGACTTTATCAGCTGCCTTCCTCAGTTTTCATGATGCTGTTTGCTCACCAACAAACCTCTGAGGCCTTCACAGAGCAGCTGTGTTTATGTGAGATTAGATCACATGCAGGTGGACAAGTTAGTCAGCAAACATCCGGCCACGGCTGGAATAACTGGATGTTATCTCCGTTTATTACAGTAATAAGAGCTGAATACATATGCCGTGCTTTTATTTTTGAAAAATATGAAAACAACATATCATTTTCCTCCCACTTGCCTTTCTAGCTGGTTTGCCGCTGAAAATCTCAGCACAGAACAAAGTAAGAAAAATTCAGATGGTAGTTTTTAACCCCCACAAGATGTTGTATCTAAAATAAACTAGATTTAATATTAATGTGTGTAGAAACTACTGGCCAATTTATAAATGTTTTACTGCGGTATTACTGTGGCCCAGAAAAGACAAATGCATATGTTAAACATAGCTAATAGTTACTTTATAGCTTGTAAAATGCAGCATCTGCTTATATTTGTCACAGTGGGGCTTTAAGTCTTCATCAGACCACATGAAATGGTCATTTGGCCACTTGGGGGCAGCAGAACAGGCTTGAACAAGCCCGACAGCTTCATGAACGAGATGTGTCCAGAAACAATCCCCCTACACGGTTAGCAAGAAAAGAAACAACAGAAGGTTTCCGTTTGTCAAACTTACTATGTCAGTGAAGACCCCCGGCCTCATGAGATTGATCATCTTGGCCACCTGATAGATGTCGACGACGCCTTCGCTTTCCAGCTGCTGGGACAGCGTGGTGAGGGCGCAGAGCATGCCCGCTGACACGGCTCCACACCTGGAAGGACACGTTCACTGTGAGATCGCGACAGCTGTCCAGTGTTCTTCAACAAGGTTACGCCGGGTGTCCCTCGTTTTAAACAGCGACGTTGGGTTTCAAATTTCCTCTCAGGGCTCTGACCACTTTCTATTCGCGATCCCGTCTAAGTGAGCGAAGGATGCCGTGTTGTTTATTCCGTCACGACTTCCGAAAATAATTTAATGAGCTGCAGACATGTCCCATTAATGGCAGATGAGATGCTGCAGACACTGATGCATGTAGGAGGGACATCAGCTGGGAATCTACAAGAGTTTTAAGCTTTTTTTTATTTTCTTCATTATGGGGCATTAAAATGATAAGTGCTGGTGTACGCTTAAGGACTTTAAAACCCAGAGGTACGGAAAGCACTCAGTATTTACTGCATTGCCTTTAATCTTAATCCTACTTGTGCTAAAACCCCAGAAATTAAAAGAAGATAATTTGCTTCACTCTAGTCCAAGATACAAACTTAAAATGGCAGGTAAGATCAATATCTTTATTAAAATTAAGCAGACTCTTTATTTTTAACACGGTTCCCCCTAAAAACTCTGGTGTTCCTAAACTTTGGGAGGAAAAGGGAACGTACTCATCATGCACAATGGTGGGGCCATCTCGGGTCATGGCTTCCTCCTTGATGACATTGATGAGCTCGAAGGTGCTGCTGAGAGGGGCGTCCGGGTTTGGCCATTTGGGGCACTGAAAGTGTCTCACCTCCAGAACATAATCATCCTGATGAGAACAGAAGACGACGTTTCACACATTTCCTTCATGTCCAACAGAAATATTTTATCAGATCCATTATTTATTTATTTTTCCCCCCAAATTTGGAACTTTACATGCAACGCTGTACTATAAATGTACAGCAGATGTTTTTACTTCAGTCAGATTTTAGTATGGGACCTGCAGAAAGACAATGAATGTTTAAGAAATACAAAAGAGTCAAAATACTTTTTTATAATGGAAAATTGGATTAATAAAATTCCACTTTTTCAGAGATTTCCAGGCTGTGGGAAACTCGACTCTACGATTTTAATTAAAGCTTCCACTCACAGCGACTGAACAACTCCTCATTAGCGATTATCAGGGTTTAGCAGGTACCTGCGTGGCCTCCAAGATGAAGTCGTGGATGATGATTTGCTCCTCATTGGAGAGGCACAGTCTGTCCTTGCTGATGAGAGTCACGGTGAAGGCGATGCAGTTCATGGCCTCTTCTCGGCTCGGCCAGTAAACAAATTCATCCTCGGCCTGAGGGGAGAGCGGTGACGCGCGCGTTATTTAAATCCTCCGCTAATTATTCATCAGCATTCCTTCTCCGCACAAACGCTTAAATGATTCTATTTTTCACGGCCGCTCACTCACTCACCAGCCCCTGGTTGTCAGGCAGCATGACGATAATCTGAGCATTGTGGTCCCAAATCATCCTCCAGAAGTCTGTGGTGGTGTGGGGCAAGGGATGCTGGGTAATAATGAACTCATTACTTCTGTAGTAGCCCTGAGTAGACAGAGGTGGAACGGTTAGCCTTTTGCTCAACCCATCATTTTCTCCAGCTGAAGCTTAATGGCTCAGGATACAGAAAAGCAACTCATTAATTGTCAACACTGTACCATTATGTAGGATGCATTAATGTAATCTGTTCCTTTCATGCCAGGAAGGGTGGTGAGTCCAACCCTTGCTCTTTCCGCTGTTGAGGCACAGAGAGGGAGGGGAAGGAAAAAAAACACAACACAAGCTTTAAATCCCAACCCAAGCGTCTTTTATATCACGCCCGCTGATAATGCACACATTCATTATCAGTCCTTGCTGTTGCCATAGCAACAAGTACCTCCTTTTTCTCCTGACGGGGCGCTGAGAATGCACAGAAAGATTAACTTATAGGATTATGGAAATGGATTCTAAATTTGGAGCAGGAATTGTCTTAATAATTCGCAGGCTGATAAAGGAAATAAATGTGCATCACGGAGTGACGTGATTGGTTATTTGCTCAGCCCACGGGGTCCAGAGCGAGGATGCTGCGGTAAATACTCACAGGGAACAACCGAGGAGTTGCGGTTCTTCTCCTTGTTGCAATCTTTGTGAGCGCTGAAGCACTCGACGAAGCGTGTGTTGCACTGACTCAGCAGCTGGGAGGAGAAAAAAAAATATTTAAAAATCAGGTTTTGGCTCTGGAAGTCTAAGGAAGTCCAGCGCAAGCACAAGGAATGACACACACACACAGACACACAACTCGGAAATTAACAGCGCCGCTTCTATTTTAATGACAAGTGTGGAAACTGAGATATAAGTGACTTTATGTGAGCAATTATTTTCTTTCCTCTCTTGATGTTGAAAGAGCCGCAGCTTGATGAAACATTCATCAAACTTTGCGTAACGCAACAGAGGTGACAGACATGATTTTATGAAGCTAACATCAAAGTCACTTTCGGTCTGGCAGCAGGACAGCCGTGGAGCGTGTTGCTATTAAGTTTGTGATCAGCAGACCACCTCAGATCCGGCTGATGGTGAGACAGCTCCGGCTGCTTCCACTCACCCTGAATTGCTTCTCCAGCCGTGTGCGGCCGGTCGAGTTAGGCGTCAGGATGCCGTTGACGTAGCCGTGCAGCTTCCAGGCCGGCACCTCCGTCTCTCTGCTGAGGATGGCCTCCATCAGCGCGTCGTGGATGAAAACGTACTGCTCCTGGAAGGAAAGCAAGTTACTTAGTAGTGGTTCTTTTTCTATTCATTTTAGGTTTCTAAATGCAAGTTTCTACGGTGAAGGTCAAAAGTAATATATGCCTTATTTGTTAGGTAACTTAATGTATCATCATATGTTTTTATAACACTTTTCGGTTCCAACTTGTAACAGCCAGTCGTGGACAAAGCAAAGATGTGACAAATTACCGCATGATTACTTCAGTGAACGATAAGGTAGCTGGTTGTTTTATGAGAATGTCGACACAGGCGGGTTTCAGGTATTAAAATATAACAAGGTTTTAGAAACGCACAATTTCAGAACTGTGTAATTTAAAGTCAAATCTAGGGATGCCAGATAAAATGATTTTTTCCCCCCTTGCTCCACTGACCAAAAAGTAATATGCTAAATTTTACAGAAATCCTCATTTAATGTTAAGATGCAATTAAACCGAAGAACCTTTTTCAGGAGCTAAGGATAGTATTGTGGGATAATATATATATTTTTTTGCTTCTGGGACAAATGTATGTTGAAAATCTATCCAAAAACAGGAAGTTGGAGCTTTTTTGGTGAACTGTGAATGAAAGGTGGATTTTTGTCGCGCGTGAAGGAGGCTGAAGATGTTTGGTTAGTTCAATATTTCCAGCCTTTTGCTTCATCCAGTTTATCCTGCTCTGCAAGTCATATTTTCTCTTTACTTTAAACTGCATGACCAGAGTTCAGTTTTTTTTGTTTTGCTTCGTTTTGCCAACACAACATCTAAAACCAGCCACCCATGCTGAATATTAGTGTTTTACAATTGAAAAAAAAAAAATCCACCAACCTAACGGGAAAGCATGCACTTTTGCACACTTTTATTATAGCATTTTCAGGAGATTCTAACTAGTAAAGTTTGAACACATACTTTCTGTTTCTGGCCTAAGACACAAACTTAAGCAACCACAGCTATTCAGGATTGTTAATCATCAATTTTAGTTTGATTGGCTGCTGCATAAGCTGCTGTGTTGTTACAACAAGAGAGATCCTGCAGGGTTTAACAATTACATTTCTGTGGTTTGTTACAAACTGCCTGAAAATTAGAAGTGGTTTCAATGCAGTTTCAGAGTTTAGCAGCTATGAAAATCCAATAAATGATCATTTGAGATGACAAGTTGTACTCCGAATTCACAGTTTATTTTAAATCAACTCGACCTGCACGCTTTCACTGAGTTTGGAGAGGCTTTTAACTGGTTTGAAAACAACGCGACGGTGTTATTGCTGTTTTAGTTTAATTTCACAGATTTTTATCGCAGTCTAAACTCCAGAGACATGCGTATCCCAGACCGGACGGCTAGCAGGATCGCGTTCTGGAGACGCACCTTTACCAAAGTCTTTGAACAAAACCTTAACGACTGAATGAGCACAAAAAATATTGTCTTTTTAGAACCACTAAACATGTTGAGGTCCAGAAAGCTATGTACACATCGACTAACTCCTAAACCCCCCGAAAACGTCAATAAAAATCAGTAGATGTGAATTGGTGAGTATGCTAGACTCAAAGTTTCTTTCTTCTCTGTCAGTTATTGGGCCTTTTTGCTCAAAGCATCAAAACAAACAAAACAAAAGCAAACGCCAAACAAAAAACCACGAGCAAGAAGAAAAAAACACGCAAGTTACCGTACAGCTACAGGATGTTATATAAAACCCTTATTAAGGACTTAGTTAAAAAGGCTATTAAATAAAAAATAATGTTGAAGTCACTGGTCACTTGAACCTGTCATCCTCTCAGAGATATGCTGCAGCAACAGTGAAGAGCTAATATATATTTTACAGCTTTATTATTGACTGCTTCATTGTCATTTATAAGGGGTAATTGTACAGTTGGGGTGATAAAATATTTAAAAGGCTTCATATGAATCACGAGACAGTTGTGAAGACCTTTTAAACATTTTTTTGGAGAGGAAAATGAAACAATACACATTTTTTAGACTTTAATTTAAGATTTCCATTCCTCTACATATAAAAAAAAATATTAAAAGAAAATGCCAGACTAATCAGTGTAAATCCATATTGTGGATTTATGGTGTGCAGCCCGTCTTCCATTTTGCTCAAGCTGTAAGAGTCCATGATTTGAGGAGTGCAGCGTTCAGCCCGAGAAGAGCCAGAGTGGGCCACCTCCGGTGTAATACGGCCATCGGTATTATGGAGAGTGTGTAAACGCTTGAACTCTGCAGTGCACTGAAAATTGCAGCGAGCGTGACCTTTACCTGAGCTCTGAGTATCAAACTGAATAAACTTCATAACTGCTCTCCCATCTTAAATCACAGCTGACCTTTAAAGGGGAAAAATCCGGTTTTCCAGACTTCCCCCAGATAAGTCCGGCCACCTTACCTCGGTCTGGACAAGGTAGTTGCGTTGTGTGCGTATGTGTTTGAGAAAATCCAGGACACTGGCTGTGCTTTTGTCCTTGATTTGTTGCAGCATGCTGTCGATGACGATGTACGTTCCCGTGCGCCCGACCCCTGCACTGAAGAGCAGAGCGCAAAGTGGTGTGAGTGGACGTTCAGAGGGAGAGATTAAAAAGCAAATCATCATTAAGGAGTCTGACTGATCGCTCGTTTAGCCCAGGAGCTCGGTGCTGAGGCTGTACCTGCAGTGCACCAGGACTGGACCCATGTCTGCAGTACGAGCCGCTGAGGAGCGGTTGATGAAAGTGAGGACAGGGAGGGTGTACTCCGGTACTCCCATGTCAGGCCACTGAGTATAGTGATACTGGATCACGATGCGTTCGTTTAGCTTCCCTTTCTGGTTCCCCTTCTGACCCTGAAGTATGAAACAAAGTATGAAGTACTTCTATGATAGAAGTATGAAAACAAGCGAGTTAAACAGCCTGAATGGAGCCAGAATATCCATCCATCCATCCATTGTCTCCCGCTTATCCGGAGTCGGGTCGCGGGGGCAGCAGCTTCAGAAGGGAGGCCCAGA